>JAQBSW010014315.1:0-11912 GCA_029291075.1 Eudiplozoon nipponicum
TTTGAATTTAATTTACGCAATATGTCGGCGATTGATTTGTGTCGTTACACGATCTGGCATCTATGGGGCTCTCAGACTCGAATAGGTTAGGGGCCTCAACATAGTTTACTTTAAGGACACACATTTATATTCTATTTTTAAGTTCTGCAGACGCTTTAGAAATATTCAGCCGACATATTTATCATTTTTAATTGCAGTTTAAATTGAAAAATGATTTTCGTCTATTTGTAAATAGAGCTCTTCCTAAAGGAGTTGCGCGAACTTTGTATGTGATTTGACTTATGCTTCAGTATAAATAAATGGTCCGTTAAAATGAAGCCCTCGAATGTCACTTTCAAACAATTGAAAGTCGGAACTTATGGCTATAATAAGGCTAAATATTATAAGTACGATTATTATTTTGGTGATCCGATTTTGGGAGATAGTGTTTCAAACACGAAGTCAAAAGTTTCCAGTAAATATAGTTGGATTTAATATTTCGCAGGGGCTGTATGTGTAGACGAAATGGCTTTAATGCTATCTTGCCTGAAGAAACATGAGTTTCTCGAATCGCCGTGTATTAATGTTATTGATACCTTTAAAAATTGTGTGGTAGCTGCTGAGGTGATATTTGAATTTCTTATCTATTTAGAATCTCCAACGAACTAAAAAGAACATGCGCAAGTGCTCAATTGAGGAAAATGATAATTTAAGTATGTCTCACAATAACCGAGATATTTCTGCACCACAAATTACAGAATTGCTTAAAAGATATCCCGAACCACGTTAATTGATTTAAATAGACATATTATGATTAATAACCGGTCTATTATTTCGAGTTTAGATAAAATATAACGAAGATTCTGCAGAAAAAACCTTTCTGTGCATGATTAGTATGCAATTTTCTGTTCTATACCCCCATTCTTTTGATAATAATGTGTAGGCAACGATTAAATATAAATAAAATTTGGCAGCAGGTCAACTGATATTACAAATGAAAAAATCTTTAGCATGGATATGTATCTATTTCTAGGAAAGAAATTGAAGATTTGAACGATGAAGATTCATCTTCATAATATTAATTATCTAAATTTTTGTCTGCAAAGTCAACTTGATCGATAATTGAAAAGACGAAGATACTAATCATAGACAAAGTGAGTCACGTGAGCACTGGTGGTGGAGCCTGCTTAGAATTATTTGAAGAAAATGAATTATCTGTTGTTACTGTGTTAACTGATGCCTAAAACGGAACATGTGCGAGTCAGGGAATGATTCTGTAGTTCTTGGTAAAGCATCTAAATTTGTAAATGTCGAAGGTTTTATAATAGTATGATTTCCCTTTACGTGTTTGATTTTAATGTTGGCACTACTATTGGAATCGCAGGCGATGATTTTGCATTTGCTGAAAATTATAACAAGGAAACAAAAGTATATTTAAGTCAATACATGGATTTTTATTTTTCATAATTACCTTTGCAAATGCTTAGGATATCATCTAAGGTCACATTAATATTGTGATAGCTGCTAGGCTACCACTAACACCCCTTTTTGTTTCCCAGTCGTTTTCATCGCAGTTTTCGAATAACTTCGGTAGTGCTTTTGGAATGCCATATAGATGTTAGTGTCTCAAACGTGTTAGTTTCTTTCACCAGGCTAACTTTTATAAGATTATCTGTAAGAGCCTTAACATCCTTTTATTTGAGACTGGCAACCACGTTACAAAAATCAAGTCTCATAAAAGTGTTTTCATGTGGCAAACGGATGTATAAGTTATGGATAATTCAGATTACAAAGTTTATGTTTTATAGCTTTACTAATTGTAACTTATGTAAGTTCGTACATTAAAAGACCACACAGATCGCAGTGGTGGTAAAAGTATAAATTTAACCAGGCAATTTTAAAAATAGTTACAGTTATTAGAACCAAAAATGCGATTAAGAAACCAGTGGGTGCTTCAAATGACGAAATGTATTCGATTTTAATATGATGAGTTCACAGACCATGCGGACGTTCACATTTAAGAAAGGCGTCTAAAGATGGACCTAGTCACCTATCGACGTTTATCGGACCATAATTCTAATGAGATTGATCTCAATATTCATCCGCTCCATTTACTGCCTTAAAACGTGCGTTCTCGACACGAACTGGAGAAACAGACGTGGTTTCTGAATCTGGATTTTTTAACCGGTTTTACTTTTCTGTATTGTCGTCCGCCAATTTAAATCAACTATAAATAGGTTGATTCTTCTCTGCTAAACATTTCAATGTATATCATTTTGGTCGTTTTGCTGACGTTACGCGGCTACTTCACAAAGGAAGTCATACACTTCTTCCTATTCTCACTGGAGTTGATATGCGAAGCCAGTTTCAAATCAAGGGAAAATAGAATTACCGCATGGTCTTGATTGAAGCTAGTTGACAAATCTTTGAGCTAAGCGCGCCCATATACCAATCTGCAGGACTAAATGCCAAATCTAGACCGTTTGGAATTTCTATAAGCAATCTTCCAGGCAATCTCAATGACTCCATACACAATCTTAGGTATCTAACTGTGCTCTACTCTGATAAAGTCTTTCCAGCAAAACTAAGTAGATCATGTACCCGACTTGTTCCACCAATACACTTCATTGCAAGCTTTTCTTCACAAGTATCTCTACGGAAGCCTTCACATTGTTCTGAGCCCAGGGCGGTATGGTTAAGGACCCCACTAACTCGATTTGGTATTCTATTATTATTTACACGTCATTGCGTCGCGAACTGTATATTTGAAATACAGCTACGCTCTTTGATTTAAGTGGATAAATCCTGTGGTAGGTCTATGCGAGCTGAGCTTTCCATATTGGCGTCAGCCCCTAATTTATCCATAATCATCGTACCTGTTTCTATAGCTTTGGTCTTAGGATCCAAAGCGACGTTGAAATGAACTAACTATCAATAGCAAATATAATAACTTTTACACTAATGAACAGAAAATTTCACTAGAAGGAAGACTTGCCATGAAATAGCCAAGGTTTTCTCAATCCCTTAGGCTTTATAGGAATACATTACGCGGGCAATAGCTGATAATCAAATGTAGGGTAAAATATTTTTACCATATCTGACCCCACTACGCTCACCTTCGCACCTGTATTAACTTTAAAAATGGATTCACGTCCCGAAAGATGAATTACTCGTTTTTAAACTCGACAACCTCATTTGATCTCCCTCTAAGTAGCATATCACTACCTTGCGAGCTTTGTATGTATCGGTTGACCATTGAAGTTTTCGTATTCGAATTTTGCGAATACTTTAATATGCTCCTTCTTGGAATAACTCTGGGTCTTAGTAACGTTACCGCCGCTTAGACTCGTACAAGCAAATAGTCATTTAACTCGTTGAGCTGTTTCTCTTTCGGTTTCGTACTTCCCTTCCACTTTTTCTTTCCTATTCGTGGAAAATGGCAGCCTGCCCCTTGGCATTGCATAAACTATCCATATTTTGGTGCGATATGCACTATTTACGCGGACCACTAAAGCTTTCATTAGAATGCTGATCTTTTAGTCTGGCATCCATATTCATATACCCAGACTGTGAGCTGCTCCTGTTTTAACCTATATTTTGATCGAAGCTGATTAATGAGTGGTGGATGCCTCTTTTGGTATGGCCTGAAGAGTGCAATTTTCAACTTAATATGCTTTTCTGGCCTATTAATGATATTGAATTTAACCTGAGAACGGCTTGGTCGCCATTTACTTTTAGAGGTTTCTGCGCTTCCACTTACGCCCCGCCCTATTTTCCGTTCCTTCTTCATCTCAGTTTACGAATACTGCTTAAGACTAGTGCTTTCGAAATTTTATATAGATGTTGACATCCAAAATTTCTTTATATCTTTCTCTAGACGAACCTGTCTATGATTATTAGCAAAATCTTCAGTGTTCTTATATTCGAGACCGGCACACATGTTATTAGAAAATTCAAGACTAATTAAAGTTTTTTTTATCCGGCAGACAGATTAATATGCTATTGTATTTACTGTCACTGCACAATTAACGTGAATTTCCCGACTTCACTCTGAAGCAATACAAAGTTAATGCTTTCTGCTTACATTGGGCCATAAGTCGATCTCCGAATGTCCCGAGCAAAAGAGAATTGGTAGTTCAGAATATTAAGCATGACATAACAAAGCAATAATATGATAAACGATAATAATTGGACGTTTGTACAAAAAGGAGCCACACATTGCTATCGCCTGCGGTTCACCGAACTCTAATTAACGAATTAAATAACTAAACCTGTTTTAACAACAAAAAAGAGCCAAAGTATCATTTAAAAACGAATGGACGAAAATGTATTACAATTTTTTGTGTGTAACATGTGATAAAAGTCTGGCAACTCCAAGCACCTAACTTAAAGTTTATATAAATTGTCAATTCCTGCAAGGTGAATAATTATCCTTTACACGCATAATTATGTAAATCAAACAAAGCGAATGGATCAAATAAAATATATCTATCTTAGCGGCATAGTAGGGGACCAACAATATGCGTTATTTGAATATCTTAGATTTTTTGCTTATATGAATGGTAGGAAAATTACTAACTAGCTGCAATAAGGCTAGTACGCCTTTAAATATTCAGACCACTTTGTCTGGTGTCAGCATATGCACAAGTTAGAAACCCTCATCGAAAATTAGTAGCAATATGTTGTCTAGCATGATCTTGGGCTTCGTGTCCGAATGATCATACCAACTGTTTTTTAGGTATAACAGTTAAATACTGCTTGTTGCGGAGAACTAATATATATGCAAGTATGTATTAGGTGTTGCGAACCTAGTAACAAATTAGTTCAGTTGTGCTGCCTTTGGTTTATCCTTCTGGTCAAAACTGAACTAATTTGTTACTAGGATCGCAACACCTAATACATACTTGTTTTTTTTAGGTTTTTAACTTCTGATCATATCGAATGAAGCCGAGCTAGTTTAACTTTGCTACTCGTCTTTCAATTTTGATAACAGAGCGGTATCGTCACCGTATTCTAGGTCGCTATACTCATCTCTACTTAAGGAATATTCCAGACACAAACCATGTTCAAGTCGACGAAAATTGAACATGGTTTGTGGAGAGGAAAAAAATTTGCCGAACGCTGGACCCAGCCGTGAGACATTCAGAAAGGCCCTCTAATATAAGCCTTCGCCGTTGAGCGATTATAAGTCTTCAAATAGTCGAGCAAATATAGTCAGGTCGCCATTTGGCTTTGCGCGTTACGGGGAAAACTAAGGTTAACTCGTCTAGAAATTAACTACGTTAGGTTGCTGATTTCGCAGGTACAATTTGAAAGTGCTACGGGAAACGATTTTGGTTCACGCGATTGCTGTCCGCATTGGTCTGGCTCGCTTTTCACGAAACTTTCGGAGTATGATTTTAGTAACAACCTTTGACGCAGCACAGACAAATGTGACACCACGTTATTTAGTTGAAATGCCAGTTTAAACTTTGAACGAACACCGGAATGACACTCCTCTCGCAGAAAATGTATTCCTTCAAATCACATCAATAAGTACATGCGAATACTCGGAGCGTAATGTAAACATGATTTGTTGTCCAAAAACGGATAACCATTGATAAAGTTAACAAAGCACCCACGATGCGCTCTCGTGTTCTTAACAAATGACAATCTACTTGCCAGATTTTAGTCGATTTAAGTATAATTTAGTCGTCATCCAATTTGTATGGATTCAGTTGCTACGATATATAGAAACTTTTCTTAATGTGGGCATATGTGGTTCACAACGATCAGACTATAGCGAAGTGGAAGTTTCCGCCCTCACAACTGTTTTCCTCGTTATAACTTTCTGTTCAGTCTGGGCGTACCACTGAAATTTCCGGCAATCACCAAAATATCGAAATGTTGCTTTAGCTCAGAGGCCATAATTTAAGTATTTTCAGCGAATTATCTGAATAGTTAAGATTGACTTGTACATTTTCGTGCCTAAGTGGATCGGATGGTCCACAGATAACATAGTTCAAGCCGGTGGCTCGTTTTCACTTATGCCTTTTTTAAGAATCAACGTATAAGGCGATCCAGTTTATCATGTACGATAAATGGTACAGTCTGTAAGTCGTGTTTATTTGTAATATTATTTTTCAACTGAGGTCTTGACCCGCCCAGCATATATTGTGGTTTTCCGTTCTCTAGTATTACCTACTCTTGCAAGTTGACCAACGCTTCGTTATAATATCAGTTTTTATATGATTAGGCGATCATTGACAGCACAGTCGATGATAATTATTAAATCCAGGTTGTGAGATTTATGTAAACGCCAATCCCATTAAATATAACTTTGTGAGTTTAAACAGTGCATTTTATAATGCAGACAAGGCAAATAATCCAGTAGACCGATATGATCCTTATTGGGAACTCATCAAGAACGTTCCAGAATTTTGCCTCGGACCGGGCTGGAATCTGGTCACATCTGCCTTGGGATCTGGTTATCCACTGCGCCACCTGTCACACTATAAGGAAAATCATCCAGTAGATCTGTTTTGATCTTGTAGGAAGCTCTTTAAGTAATGTCTTGTATATACAAATAAAGTCAGATTTTCTTGGAATTATCCACACTTTGTAATTTCTACTACCCTTAGCGCAATTTATTCACTGGTGACCACGAATTAATTGTTAACGTTGGAAGGTAAAGAGAAATGTTATCATCAACTTCATGATAGTTCTTTCTGGTGAAAAATAGAAACGAAATTTCATTTGACTAGACAAAATCAATTGGAGTTCAGTCCATGAAGTGTCCGAGAATCAATGTGGGTAGGCTGGGTCCGGACAGATGTGTTTGAGTGTGAGAACGAAAATGATGACGGAGCGGAAGCGGACGTCGACTGACGGAGTCCTGTGTCGTGGATATTGAATTTCTGAAGTGTAGTTTTGACCAGGATGGAGTCGACTAGATTGACACAAGTGTGTCGTTCAGGGATCACTGGCGTCTGTTGAATGAGGTTATGACTGATGGAAGACGAAGGGAGTCGATGTCCGATGAAAACCGTTGGGTGGACCAGAAGGGTTTTTGAGTTTCCGGTCTTCCGCTGAAACAGAAAAGAAAAGGATTGGGTGAGCAGAACGTAGTAAAGTATCCACTATATGGATATGATAGAGTGAAAAATGAGATTAGAAGTGGTATCAGGGAGTCAAGAGTGAGAGATTTAAAACCAGAGGGGAAAAGTGGAAATTAGATGACTGCCAGAGGGATTTCGCCCTCCGAAATCAGTAAAGAGAATAGCCGGGGGTGAAAGAAATGTTATGAATTGAGAAGGAACCAATTTCGCTTCCAATCGGTCGTTTCACAAAGAAATTTATTAAAGAAGTACTTATGGGCCGCCTTTTTAAATTCGTGCTGGGGTAGGAGCTTTATATCCGTGGGAAGAGCGTTGAAGACACTAGTGGCTTTGGAAAAGCGATAGATTTTTTAAATATGGTGGGGGTATGGTTAGATTGGATAGAAGAGTTGCTAGAATGTGTGGCGTGATGGTGATTTCGGTGAGCAAAGTTGGACAGTGATAGGCAAGTTGTGATCTTATGGATAAAAGAAATGAATCGAAGGTGACGGGTAAACCAAAGCGGTAGATGGTTTGCCAGGAGTAGGCGTTCCCGATAATTTTGGCTGTGGGGAAAGACTTGCTTTAGAAATCTGGAGATCTTTTCGATCGCATAAGAAATGGCGAGAGTGAAAGGACAGTAGAATTCGCTAGCGTATGAAATGAGAGGAAGAACGTAGACCTTGAATAGCGTAAGTTGGAGAATGTGGTTGTTAGTCTTGAAGCAGATCAGACAAATCAGTCGTTACCTCGCTCAACGGAAGTCAGTGAACTCTGCACGCGACACTGGCATTCTGACTCTCCACAAGATTCAATCTAGTCGACTTTATCCTAGTCAACACTGCCCTACAGAAACGCCAAATCCACAACACAGAGCTCCGTCGGTCGACTTCTGCAGCTGGTCCTACCTCGCCTTTTAACTCATACTCAAATTCGTCTGTCTGACACCTGCAAATCTCGCATTGATACTCGGATTCTTCACGATTTGTACTCTAGTCGATCCTTCCTAGTCAAATGGAATCTCTCTCTCTCTCTCTCATCAGAACGAACTATCACGAAGTTGATGAATGCGCCTCTCTTTCTTAACTCCTTCCATTCCTATGGTTAAATAATTTGCTAGTCACAATTTCATTCAACTCTACAAATCCTACTTTTTATTTGTACCTTATCATTTCAATTGTTGGGCCTGTTGGCCTTTTTTTGCCAAATAAATGTGTTATTATTATTATTATTTACAAAAATCAAGGTTGCGAACTAGATATAGAAACCTTACCCATTAAGTACTTTCATATTTTAGTATAAACTAAGAATTTTATAGTGTAGAAAAGGCAATTCATCCAGTAGACCGGTTTCGTCCTTATTTGGAACTCATCATGTACATGCCAGAATGTGCCGCGGACAGGGCTCGAACCTGGGCACGCCTGCTTCGGAATCTGGTGCTCTTGTAACGTGCAGCCATTTACAACCGTGAATAATAATTTCATCAGATCAGGTTTCATGAGTCCTTATATCGAATTCTGGTTTTACACAATCATTCTCTTAATTGTGATTTTAGAAACACTCTCTGTTAGTTTCAAGCGGTTTCAATTGAGATTTCTTGAACTTCAATTTTATTTGTAATTAATACGGTTTTGTTTCTAAAATCACAGTTAATAAAATGGTTGTGCAAAACCAGAATTCGTATATGTGACCCTAAGGAATACCGGATCTGATGAAATTGATTTCCATTGGGTTGTAACGCGGAGCCGCGCGTTACACTCTAACCACTGAGCCACCCTGTGTACTTGGTTGGGATAACATTCGTTAGCGTGGACTCCGTATTCGGTCTTGTCAAACGATGGAATAATAATATATAATTTCTACAGTTGTACAAACCTCTCTCTCTTTAACCTTTTGTATAGAGGATGAGATTAGATAAACCACGAATTTGAGGATTACAGCAATATGATTAACAGAAAATTGTTGATTAATCTACGCGTCCTGAAAAGCAGTTTAACAATCGAGACATCAAAGATAGGCGTGTATGTCAATCCATATGGTTTGCTTATAGATATTCTATAAATTTCACTTTAGATTAGAGAACACATTTGTGTGTATAGGTTGTTGTGTGTGTGGAGGTGAGGTGGATAATTTTGTTTATACCTGTGGATATAAGAGAATAGGTATGAAGACCGGATATTAGCGCAGGCAATAAAACAATACGTTAGGAATTAAAATAAATATAAATTGATCTGTCTTGAATGAGGATATCGTGCTTGACACAAATTGTTTTTTTCCTATGAGTATGGTGCCAACTCTGAAAATGGGAATGGAAACGAAGTCTCGAAAATTCGTAAAATCTGGTTCCAACATCATTTTCAGTCAAGCAGCTCCTGGGGGGACAAGTGAGAACTCATCAATCAATGCCAAACACCAACTGTGCACTTTAATTCATTGTTTGGATATGCACAGTTTAAAATGTATAGTATAATTAAAGAAGAATCTACAAGCTTAAATGGGTTTAAGCTGGATCATCAAAAGAAGAATGGCCGAGTGAAGTACTTTTAGGATGGAATAAGAATAAAAATTAGTAGATATACCACCAAGGTCAATAAGAATGAGTTATCTTATTTCAAGTAGAGAATTAAGATTTTATTTTCAGATTTCTCGTATTGGTCTGCCTAAATGGGAAAGACTAACAATACAGACTGCCAACCAGTATATTCAAGCGTATTATTTGAACACGCTCTGACGTTATTGCCCAGTCTTCTATTATGGAAACGACTAGTAAGCAATATCTGAAATTATATTTATTAAACCATGACTTAGTTTATAACCAATATTTAATGACTGCAATCAAATGCAATAGAAGATGAAAGATATAAATGTGTGATTCGCGTGCTTAATGGTTGCCAGACAATTTACACCAATCACTTTCCGTATTTCTTATAAATATCGTTGGACTAGAGAGTATTTAAATCTCTGTATTTGCATAACTTTGTGGTCTTTTAGTTACTTCCACTTGAAGCAAACATTGTTTCGAATTTTTTGTGTTGTGTGCCCATATATAAAACAAAAAAAATTATCAGTGCTGAAAGATTTTGTATATTTCTATTGCGATGCTTAAGCAAATATAATATTTGATACTGTATAGAATGGACAATTATTATAAACCAGTGTCAATTGTTGTGAATTTGGTACTGCGTACTAAATGACAAATTAGTACAACTAGAACCAGAATGATACATCACAATCAGTGTAAACACAAAGTTTAATCTCATGTACACTTTAATTAATTGCTTGCTGGCGACTCATTAGTAGGAGCGGGTGCTACAACTACACCAATTATAAATGTGGTCAGGACATGTGGGACAAGTGGACGACTGCCAGTAAACACGTAACGCATGTGTACATGAGATTATAACTTTCGTTCATGATGACTCTTGTATGTAATTCGGGTCCTATTTCAACTAATTTACATTTAGGTACGTATTATCTATTATAATATTGAATATATATTAGCTCTTCGCAACAAAAATATAACTCTTATTAATTTAATTAAATAATATCAGGAATAACACGAAGTGTGATAACAGAACTCGATCAAGGCCAGAGTGTATGGATTTACTGGAGTAACAAGTGTGCGGAAATAAATTAAATTCGCAATTTTGATGCAATTTAGCATATCTTGAAATTTATTTTGTTGGCACCATGTACCGACACGGCAACCATATTGTTGGTACCCTTTATAGTCTCGGTATATAATATATATAGTGAAATGGCTTTTAAGTTGTATTGCTGAGGACTTTATATGAGGCTAACTTGATTACTGCTTGAATACGCTTTCGTGTAGGTGATTTTACGGTCAAATTGTCCCACATTTCTTGACTAAATACATAGTGGTTAAAGGGCGTAATACCGGCTCCTACTGATGAGTCGCCAGTAATCACGAAACGCATGTCTTCATGAGATTATAATTTTCGTTCATGCTGACTTTGGTTTATCCATCGGATCTAATTATAAATAATGTGTTACTAGGTATGCAACACAATAAACTGTTACACATATATTAGTTCGCAAATTCACTACATAACTGCAATGAATGTTATTAAAATTTTACATGGTTTCGTTTATTATTTGTTGTTAAATTCTCTGCATACTCGTTGCACCAAATTGTTTATATATTTCCTTAAATTTCTGGTGCTCTTTTATTTCCAACATGTATTTATAACCATTCTTCACAAGTATACGGTATTAAATAATTTAGATGTTCTTTATTGCTGATTTATTGCGGCCTATATTAAAGAGAATAGTCATTATAAACTTGCTTCGATTTACACGCATTTTACGTCGCGGAATTCGACTGGAATCGCCGATGATTCAGTTCAGCATGTGTAGAATCTGTCTCTTGGTTGAAGAACATAGAGATAACAATGACGAGTTCTGGCAGGCACAAATTATGGCGCTTAAAATGGTTTACTGCGTTTTGCTCTGGTAAGAAACGACACCCTTTCCAGTCGTCTACCTAAGACTCATACATTTAGCAGGCACGCCCTTGTATTGCAACAAAAATTAAAAATAAGCATGCGTTTCCAACTGCTCGCTATATTAAACGAACATTGGTTGCGCGGGAGGTGATAACAATTGTTACAATCAAGGTTGCGGTCTTGATATAAACACCTGGCCCATTAATTACTTACATATGTCAGTATAAACTAAGAATTGTATAGTGTAGAAAAGGCAATTCATCCAGTAGACCGGTTTCGTCCTTACTGGGGACTCATCATGTACTGGCCAGAATTTGCCGCGGACAGGACTAGAACCTGGGCACATCTGCTTCGGAATCTGGTGCTCTAACAACTGAGCCATCCTGCCGCA
>JAQBSW010014316.1:0-11912 GCA_029291075.1 Eudiplozoon nipponicum
ATCGGTTTACGCCACGCACACCTAATTATACAAAACTGGTATACGTGTACACGATTGCGCATGCATATTTAATTACCTTAGATGCATTTTAATGACTGGCACATCATAAAGAGAATGACTATAATGGGTAACTTATCGATATCAATTAACACGTGATAATTTCGTTTACATGTCAATTCATATCTCGATTCTATACAAGCCGCATAGTAAACCGTTGCCTAATTAGCAAAGTTATATTTTTGGAGCATTCCGATAGAAATTTAGCGTTTTTGAATGTATTGTATTTTTGCAGTTAACAACGCGGTGAATTGTGGTGTACATGGCACTAGTTGGAGCGAGAATTGAGTCTACGCTTTCAAAAAATCTTTTTTAAACTCTAGCTTTCCCTTTGCCAATCAGTTTTTTTATCGAATTATGACAATGACCATGAAATTTCAAAACAAGTTAGCAAGTATTACAGAGATTACTTTTAATATTATGTGAATTTAAAGTTTTGGATTTAAATAATAAAACGATCATTGTTTGCGAGTGCGTAGATATAAATTAGTTAAATCAAGATTGCGATCTTGATTTGAACGCCAGTTCCATTACATACATCCATTTGTTAATATAAATTAAGCTTCATATAATACAGGAAGAACAATCCATCCAGTAGGCAGATTTCGTCCTTATTTGGAACTTTTCACGTGCTGTCCAGCTGTTACAACGGACAGGGCTCGAACCGAGGCACGTCTGCTAAGGGGTCTGTTGCTCTAAACACTGTGCCATCATGCCGCACGCTACGCACAATTTTCGGTTATTTACTAACGAATATTTCGTGGTTAGCTATTCCGTTAGATGAAGCCTATATGGAATTCCTTTAGACCTTAAGTTAACAACTAAGCATCCGCAATCTGTTATTATAGAGCAGGCACCACACTACATTGGGAAATGGTATTTAAATGAAAACTTATATAATCAAGCGAACGGGCGGGCGGTGATAACAATTATGTACATATATTTATCAGTATAAACTAAATATTGTATAATGAAGAAAAGGCAATTCTGGACAGTACGTGAAGAGTTCTCAATAGGGATGAAACCGGTCTACTGGATAAATTACTTTTTCTTCACCGTACAATGCTTAGTTTATAATGACAAATATATGTACATAAAGGGACAGGTGTTTATATCAAGATGGAAAGTTGGATTTAAAATATACTTAGCATACATTCTTCTGGAAACCATAATCGCCATTGAGATTTATAATAGAATATGCACGAAATAATAAAGCATTGAGTCGAGACATCCGGCTCTTTATCTTGAATATGAATATCTGTAGTTTAGAAGAATTATAGATAGGGAAGCCAAAACTCTGGATTGCTGGTTTTAATAGATTGGACGTAATTAAAAATGCCTGCGTCGTACATTTAATCGGCTTACCGGATTGGCTTGCCCATGTATTCGAAGATCGCTCTGAGCCATTGGTACAATACAACAGTAAGGATATCGAAATAACAAATCGATTTTTTTATAGATAAACTTAATTATGCGACGTTTACCGGAATTCTTCATCTGCGACGAAACTTAATCAAGAAACCTTTAAATCTGTCTTATAGATCGCATCCAAAGCAGCTTAGACCAAACAAGAATTTAATGATTTTGATAAAATTCTGATAGTTTTCTTTCGCATTTCCAATGTCAAATGCCCAATTTCTAAAATAGTGCATTTACCCGTGTAGTCGGTATTAACGAAATGACCTACAAAATTGATGTGTGATATATTGATATTAATACAGTGTATTGTTGTTTTATTAATAGATAGAGCAATAATAAAATACTCCTTTCCAAGCTGGCACGATTTATGTTAAATAATGACATATCAGAGTTGACGAGATTTTTATATTTAAGCACAGGCTGTCAACAAACTATCAGTTGAGAAAGAGTTCAAATTGCATAGCAGAAGTAGATTTCTTGGCGAGTGGAGTGGGTTGTAGGAGATGGAACCAAATTTTCTTGGGTTCGTTACACAGTTATAACAAAATAGTGCCAAATATGGGAACCACTTGTCTTGCAGACTAATTGAAATTGGGATTTTCTGCTATGTTTAGTTGATTAAAAAATCATAATTTTATTTAAAAATTAATAATGATTTTTATGAATTTAAAAACGTTTTTGTTCTGACTGCAAAGGACGCAGGGTTCTCCGACTAACTTAAGCTCGTCAAGTTCTGAAACATCCGCTAGTGGCCATGAACGTCTGGAAAGTGCGGCGTTGTGCGATGCGAGCAATTCCTCCATTGGTAAATAAAAATTCGTCAATACGCGAAGTTCAAGGCTCGAGCATGCAATTTGAAGTAAATGAGTTGAATTCTGTCAGAATGACGACCAAATGCAGAAAATATGTGACGAAGAAGAAGAAGAACGTTATCAGAGAGAGAGAGAGAAAGAGAAAGAGAGAGACAGTGGGAGAGATTATAGTTTTGTCTGTTTTGTGTTTTTTGGACAGGCGCTTATTGTTTAAAATATATTCATCACAATAATTTTTTCAGCTGGCACACAGTTGGCTGGCAATAGTTCGTGAATCAATGTTTGTATAGATGGACAAAAGGTTTGATTTCTATGTAAACTTTTCATAATATAAGTGCTTTTCGTTATTAATATCGCAAGTTTGCGCTCAAGTGCTTTTGTTTAGATTTCTTCAATTTTTGATTGAGTAAACAGCCGATTCAAGTGCTGAACGATTGCATAATTTGATACATTGTTGGTCCGCTTCTACTAACCAAATCTTTCTCCTATTCATGGCGACATTTATTGAGATCCACGCCCGTTCTAATAAATATTCTACCGCGAGCTGCATTACCGGCTAACAACTAAGCATCGTTTTTGTATGGAGAGAATTGTTCAGTTCACATAGGACTATACGAAAAGAGGTATGCGCATATTACTGTCTAATCGCTTAACAGCGAGCACCATCCTCAATTATTACACAAAGGCGTGAATATTTTCCAATGTTACACAAGTGGACTAATCGATGTGTCTTCGCGTTTGCCATTTTCCTTGAGAGAAAGGGTTCGGGTTTAGCAATATTAAGAAAGACTAGTCCTTAATTGAAAACAGTCTTCCATTAAAGATTTAACTTCCATCCTATAATTATTATGCGTGATCTGTTAGACGCAGTGGGTTCAACACGAAATGACCTGTTATTGAAGAAGCTGACTGCAAAATTGTTCATTAAATCACGTCTACGAGCTTCAGATCGGCACAAACCTATTTTACTTAACCAGTCGTTAAGCATCGAAAAACTAACGTCAGTGTAACATACGGTAGTTTTTCATTTTGTGCCAGTGGTTATATTAAATAAAATTATGGCTTATTTCCAGTTGACAAACTGGATTTGCAGATCTTTGATCACTTCCCGCGCAATCGATGATTTTTTTAATTTGCAAAATGGTTCTTTGGATCTATGCTCCACTTGAAATAAGTCATCTGCCTTTCTCCAGTCTTTGAAAAGCTTAACAATTTTTTGAAACACATGCTGAAGTCCAACATTTTTCTCTTCTGCTTCATTCTGATTACACTAAAGCTCCTAATAAAAGCGATTGATTTTGATCGGACATCTGCAAATTAAAAATAATGTCTGACTTTTTTGGCTAAGATACCAAAATTCTGTACAAACACAAGTTATTTACTCAAATAAAATCTTGCTACTTCTTATACCCAAGAGGTAATTTTTTTTGTCAAACGATAGAATCATATTTTTTTTCTCGAACGATTTATTCTTCTGCCAAATGGTCAAAAGTGATGTTCACATATCGAGACTTTTTCCTTTAACGTTGGTAGTTATGGCGTTTTCATGCCTACTGGTAGAAAGTCGACTCTCAGAATTGGTTAATTTAATAAATATGAACACGCATAAGCCAAACTTTCCTGTTTTTTACTGCATTTTTATAATGCACTTAAAAGAAAGTTGACTGGGAATGCCTTTTCCTTTACATCGTAACAATATTCTTAACGACCTATAGTGGCTCAGTGAAATAGATTTGATTTCATAGTCATATGACATCCGGTTCAACAAGAGCTCAATTTGTATATGTTTTACTGCCATTTATGGATGTCATAAGTTATTCTATATTTTGCAAACCTATGATCTTTTATAAAAGCAGCTACAAAGTAATAGACTCGGCAGTTTGTAAAGAAATTTGTACTTTATCTTCATTAACACACTGAAACCTTTTATGAGTCTATGCATAGACTCAAGGAATAGTCTTTTATAACTTGCGTTGCCATGACTTTTAGTATTATTTGATTACGGTCCCGTTTTAATTCGTTTTGTGTTTTATGTGATTTCATATGCTTGCAACACCTCTGTGTTGAAAACTGGTTCATCTGTTATAGAGTTCATTTTTTGTTATTTCGATGTCTTTCCACAAGTTTGCTTGTTTGACCTGCGTTCGTGGATATGTCTGTTTTAAAACCATATAGAAACTATGCTTGTGAATTTTACAAAATTATGTTATGCTATTACCAGTTATATTTTAAAGTAAACCAGTACACGGCTTTATGCTCTGACACAATTCAAAACCCTTGTGTGATGGTCGGATCGTAGCATTGAAAAACACAATTCATAAGATGCGTCTTTTCGTTTTTGTACGCAGTTCTTTCTCGATGTTCGCTATTTATTGAAGTATTAATAAGTTCGTTGTAAGTTTAACATAATATATCTTTATTTAATAGCAGAGCGGGAAAATAAAAAATTGAGTTATTAAATAATTTGTATTTACTTCCTAATTGCTATTTTAACTTTTCAAAATGAGCAAACGAGGAAGTGAATAATTAGCCAGAAAATGAACGAATTTATTAGGATATGCTGGAGTTAATGAATCAGGAATGGATTTCTTTCTTGTGGGTATGATATTTAAATATTTATGAGAGAAAGAAGCAGACATTCCCAAAGTGCTAAATAAATATTGCGCTGCATCCGACATCAATATTTCCATTACTAAAATTACCTGATCTGCGTTTCGACTAACGCAGCATTCATTGTTCCAGTAATTTTCTTTTTTCATAATATTTCGATCTACATTACCGTAAATCTTCATCAGATGCATTTCACGAAACAAATGAAGCAAGTGTGTTATTTCCTCTAGTCATAATATTTATATACCTCAGACTGACCTTTCATTAGATATTCGCGTGTCACATGTGTGTGTGTGCATTTTATAACCATTGTTTTCATCTAACTAATTTAGACCAGAGTGGCTGAATAATAATTTATCAATTGCATGCAATAATTATTCGTTTTTACACACTCAATGTAAATGACGTAACTGAGATGGGGAGACCCATAATTCAGAAAAACTCGTCATAAAACATGCCATGAGTGATAAAACCAGAAGTCCGAACGACTAATGCACATGTTAAATTACAATTCAAACCACTAGGTTATACTCAGTATAGATAAGTTAATAACAGTTATTGGCGCACGCCACGCATGTGCATGTGTATGTGTATGCATAACTAAAAAACTTGGTTAAATTATTTTTGATGCACATGTACGTACATCTAAATGAAACTGCAGTCAATAGACATTAATTCACCCTTGGCACGCGTCAGACAAATTATTACTTATAAATATTGTATTATTAGAATATTTCCAATGGGTAGGGTAGGGGGTGTAAAACAGAAAATTAAGGTTGAAATCACTATTTGTTTTAAAATCAAATGAATAGTTAGAGATGAAATTTGAAGACTATATTCATAATTGTTTATTCATTTCTTGAATAAAAAAGCCCACTAATTAGTCAATCTTAATCTGATGTTCTTAATCTTTTACTGGAGCTAGCTTCAGTTACCAATTCATGCAATCGCCTTTTTCTTCCACTAGCTAGTGTAGTATTCCAAATCGGACCTAAAGATTTTTCAACAGCTGTTTCATTCATAATATCATCCTGTGATGTAATTTCGACATATTCCCTAATTAATATCGTCAAGCTATTACGACTACATATTGCAATGCGTTTGCATTCCTCCCAGCCAATAGTATGCCCAGTCTCCACTACATGACGAGCAAGATCTGATTTAGCAATATGTCCATACTTACACGCCGTTTTATGTTCACCTCTTCTTACTTTGATTGGACGCATGGTCTCACCAACATACTTGAGACTACAATCATTGCATGGGATCTCATACACTCCTGAAGTGTCTAAGGGTTCAATCTTTTCTTTTTGGTTAGGGAGTATAGTGCCTCGTGTAAGGGGCTGTTTTAAAACGGTCCTTATATTGTATTTTAAAGCTATAGATTTCACTTTTCTACTTAATATAGAGTCCGGTAATGCCATAATCTTCCGCTCTTCCTTCTCCTTATCTGCTTTTATGTATCTTAAACTAGGATTAAATTTCTTCACCATGTCCCTCATTGTTGTATCTATTAAATGAGGAGGGTAACCATTAGTCTTGAATATATCGCGTAGTCTGTCTAATTCTAACTTCCTATGTTTTATATCTGTTAACTTGAGACTTCTTAATGTTAATGACTTTAAGATCCCGATTTTCATACGAAACGGGTGATTGGACTTGAAATTAAGAAGGATTCCTGAATAAGTATCCTTCCTATAAATATCTTTTCCCAATTTCAGACCATTTCTAATTAATTTGACATCTAAAAATGGTAATTCACCTGACGATTCCCTTTCTAAGGTAAATTGTAGTTCGCTCATTCGATTAGCTAAATTTAAGAAATTTACCAATTCATTGTCACCATGGTTCCAGATGAGTAATATATCATCCAAGAAACGTAGGTACAATTTTGGTTTTAATGGAGTCTTATCCAACAGATTATTTTCCAAATAATGCATAAAGATATTGGCTATTGGGACCGACAAAGGTTGTCCCATTGGAACGCCTCTAATTTGTTTATAAAATTCCTTACGAAATTTAAAGTAAGTGGAGGACATACAAATATACATCATCTCCATGACGTGTCCTAACGTCATTTTGCTTCCTTCTAATATTAATGGGTGATCAACTAGGAAACGTCTAAAACAATCCAGAGCCTCAGGTACCGGTATATTTGTGTACATAGATACTACATCTAAGCTTACTAATCTATCCTTTTCATCTAGTACACATTTATCAACAATTTCAACTAAATGATATGAGTTAAGCAAGGTATGTTCTAAGAAATAGGAATATTTTCTTATTCTATGGCACAAAAACTTTGAAATTTTATATGTTGGGGAGTGTTGTACATTCACTATAATTCTTAAAGGATTACCCGGCTTATGCACTTTAACTAAACCATAAACTCTGGGTGCTACCGTATCTCTTTGAATGAGAGTGTTACCATGCGTCGAATCCAATTCTTCATTAGCAATCATATTATTGATTAATAATTTTACTTGCCCTTGTAATTTATCAGTAGGGTCTTTTGTTATTTTAGTGTATACTTCAGCATTACTTAACTGTTCTATCATTTTATTGTCATAATCAGATTGATTCATCAGAACTGTAGCTCCTCCTTTATCCGCCTTAAGACATATAACATTATTTGATACTAAATCCTTTCTGAGACGTTTAATTTCATAATTAGGCTTAACCTTATCCTCTTTGTGTGTTAAAACCATTGAGGCAACGTCTAATTCAAATTTCACCCTATCATTATCCGAAAGAAGCTTTGCCGTTTTGACAGCCTCAGTAATTAATTCGTTTCTAACCGATCTTTCATTAGGAATAGCCATGTTTAAACCACGGTTAAGTAGTTCAACTTGATCCTTCTTAAGACTTAATGTTGATAGATTTACTATTCTATTAGTCCCGATTAAATTATCACTTTCTTGAGGTCTATAAATTCCCAAATCAGCTAATTTTTTATCATGTCTAATTCTTACTTTTTTATTTCTCTATTACGGGCTTTATCACTGAAATCCTCAATGCATTTAAAATCATCTGCGTGCAAAAGAGAAGTTAACATCGATCTTAATTTAGTTTTTTTCTTAATAAGTATAATCTTGCGTTTAACTAAATCACGAATCAAAGTTTTTATAATATTTATACAAAGGTCATGCTTAAGAGACATGCCATAAGCATTTAACTTAAAATTTAATTTAAAACGAAAACATTTAGGAATAACATCATGTTTTAAACAAATACTTAAAAAGGAAATATTTGACACTTGCCTCACGATTTGTTGTTTCATTAACGTATATTTATTATACCATTTAACGGTATTACTGCTATAATTCCATGTTAAATGTTTCTTGAAGGAATGTTTTTTGTGCGGTACTGAATTAATTGAAATTACCTGATCTGCGTTTTGACTAACGCAGCTTTCATTGTTCCAGTAAATTTCTTTTTTCATAATATTTCGATCTACATTACCGTAGATCTTCATCAGATGCATTTCACGAAACAAATGAAGCAAATGTGTTATTTCCTCTAGTCATAATATTTATATACCACAGACTGACCTTTCATTAGATATTCGCGTGTCACATGTGTGTGTGTGTGCATTTTTATAACCGTTGTTTTCATCTAACTAATTTAGACAAGAGTGGCTGAATAATAATTTATCAATTGCATGCAATAACTATTCGTTTTTTTCACATTCAATGTAAATGACGTAACTGACGAGTGTTTCTGAATTATGGGTCTCCCCATCTCAGTTACGTCATTTACATTGAGTGTGAAAAAAAACGAATAGTTATTGCATGAAATTGATAAATTATTATTCAGCCACTCTGGTCTAAATTAGTTAGATGAAAACAACGGTTATAAAAATGCACACACACACCATGTGACACGCGAATATCTAATGAAAGGTCAGTCTGTGGTATATAAATATTATGACTAGAGGAAATAACACATTTGCTTCATTTGTTTCGTGAAATGCATCTGATGAAGATCTACGGTAATGTAGATCGAAATATTATGAAAAAAGAAAATTACTGGAACAATGAAAGCTGCGTTAGTCAAAACGCAGATCAGGTAATTTCAATTAATTCAGTACCGCACAAAAAAACATTCCTTCAAAAAGATCACATATTGTTAACACACATACAATACATAAATTATTATAATCAAGGTTGCGGTCTTGATATAAGCACCTGAACCATTAATTACTTACATATTTCAGTATAAACTAATAATTGTATAGTTTGGATAAGGCAATTAATAGATGAATTGCCTTTTCTACTCGTCACAATTCTTATTTTATACTGACATGTGTAAATAATTAATGGGTCATGTAGTTGTATCAAGACCGCAAACTTGATTATAATAATTGTTATCTCCGCCCGAGCAACCAATATTCATTTAATACACATATTAAATTTATGATAATTACTCTAGGTAATATATTCCTTCAACTCAGGATTATTATTATATTTATGAATGCAAGCTGCTTTATATGGCTATTTAGGGTAATCATTTGTAAATTATATCATGCCTTCGATAATTAAAGCGCCTGGGAAGAAGTATGCAGTTACAATTCACTTTTATATCAAGCTACGAAAAAATGAAAAGCATAAACCGACATCAGAAGAACAAATTGCCCCTCTAATACTTTACTGGTAATATTACGGAAATGATTACACTTTTATAGTAAAATACTGTTATGAAAACCGTTTACTTAACCAATGTTTGATTGCACAGGTGGCAAGAAAAAATGAGTTAAATCAATTTTGCGGATTTCAGATAAATTATAATGCCAGAACTTTAATACGTGTTTGAGGTTAAATAAGCAATGTTTTGCTACCACTGAAAATATATTTTAAATCAAGCTAGCTGGCATTCAATTAATACTAATAACACACTATTTAGCAAGCCTCGCTGCAAAACTAAATTAAGTTCAGTCGCAAAAACTGTTTTGTTTTTTCCTTCCATGATCATTGTTATGGCAAAATGGCAACCTGACTAACGAGGTTCAAAACAAAATCTATACACAAAAGAGGCAAAATCGCAAATGCTCGTTCAAACACTAGTATTCTTGCGTAAATTGTTCTTGAGTGGAAATTTTAAAACTCCCGTGTTCTTTTATTGAATTGAACAGGTTGAAATTCGTTAATGCTACAATTTATGATAGTTTTCTTTTATCATGCGACTGGTTAAATTCAACACAAACTTGATTTAAACTTATGTTATCACAATCTGTGTGACTTATGATTAATTAAATCAGTAATCAGTATGCGTGAAGCGAAACGTTTGGGTTCAGCATTGAAAATAAACTCAGCAGCTGACATTGTAGTGTGGTAAAAGTAAAGCTACAATTTTCGGAATTCTTTAAATCAAGTTTGCGAGCCTGAAGTAAACACCAATCCCATTGTATTTAACCAGTCTTTGAACAACATAACAAAACAATGGGATTGGTGTTTACTTCAAGCTCGCAAACTTGATTTAAAGAATTGTTACCAACACCCGCACAATCAATTATTGTTTAATATCTAGGAATTAACTTCTGTCAGATTCCAATCGTACTCTAATGTTGACGATAGAAGGTAAAAACACTTCACCACATACCTCGAGCTATAGGCTTGTTATGTAGTGTTACTAAATAAATAAGCTTGTGTTTATATGTTAATCCGCAATCTTGAATAAAATATGTTATCACTACGTACGCAATCAGTGATTTGTGAAAAGAATGACATTGCAGTTTGGCTTGGTCAAATTTCATTCCGTCAACAGGCATTGACAATCATGTAAAGGTAATTTTCGATATAAAACATACGTTTTCAGTGATGAATGCCACGATTTGCGATTGTGGGTTGTCGCTTTGCAATATCAGTTTCGCAAAATCCGATTGATCTCCATTTCCAGTGAGAGTGACCGTTCTGTAAGAAGAGTTATGTTGAAATTTCGCATGCAGAAAGAAAATATGATTTGATAAATGAATACTTTTGTGCACGCTTTTCAAACAAATTTAAAATGACGGTGTTGCAGGAACAAAAATTGAAGCCAATAAAGAGCAAATAATGATTCCATTTAGGGTTAATGCGTTTGCTAGAGGATTACTCTGCAGAAGCATAAAACTCGAAACACTAAATCAAGAGAATGTTTGAGGCATCAAATAAGCCACATGCATTAATAGCGCATACAATCTTTTAATGAAATTTGTTTTATCATCTGAGCGCGTTTTAACAAGAAAACACTATTATAGAATGATGCCTGATAACTAAGTGAGTAGAATGCAAATATAGACATTGCAATTTATCAGAAGAACCGGTATGTTTGAATGCCTTAATCAAAGATACAGGAAATATTAAATGTCGTCTAGACAACGCAATTAATATTAACACCAATAATTAAAAACATCGGACCTATCTTACATAGGCAAACCAAAACTCTCCGTTAGAATTAATTAGTCGAATACTGAAATTGAATCTCAATGGATTAATTTCAAATAAAATTGAGCAAGCTTTAGTTGAAATTGTTTTATCATTTCAAATCCCGTACAAGGGATAGTGCAACCTTGCCGTCAGCACCCAAACCTTTGCACAAAAGAATGTGCTTACATTAACAAGTGGTCATCAATATCCTTCTGAAAGATCACGTTAACGCTTGCGAGGATTGAAAATGTGAACATGGCCCAATTTGTCCATAAGTGTATACTTGTGCCTATGACTAAAATTTAGTGAAAAAACGATCATCTGTTGTGCGGTTGGTGATAAAATTTATTTAAACCAAATTTAATATCTTGATAAACGTATTATATATATATATATATATTTATATATATATATATATATGTCAGCATAAACTAAGAATTGTACAGTGCATCAAAAGCAATTCCTCTAGTAGACCGGTTTCATTTATTTTGGGAATTTTTGAAGTAATTTCGAGGCATCAATATATATATATATATATATATATATATATATATATATATATATATGAACACAACAACGTACTCATTTTGAAAATAGAAACGATCAATAT
>JAQBSW010014317.1:0-11910 GCA_029291075.1 Eudiplozoon nipponicum
GATGAATTGCCTTTTCTACACTATACAATTCTTAGTTTATACTGACATATGTAAGTAATTAATGGGTCAGGTGTTTATATCAAGACCGCAACCTTGATTATAATAATTGTTATCACCACCCGCGCAACCAATGTTCGTTTAATTATATAAATGTTCATTTCAATACCACTTCCCCATGTAGTGTGGTGTCTGTTCAGTAATGACAGGTTGGGGATGGTTAGTTGGAACTTTGGGTCTAAATGGATGCCATATGAGCTCCACCTAAAGGAAAAATTGACTAACCAAGTTACATTAGTTAGTATATAACTGAAAATTGTGTGTAGTGTAGTGTGCGGCAGGATAGCTCAGTGGTTAGAGCACCAGATTCCGAAGCAGACGTGCCCAGGTTCGTATCCTGTCCGCGGCAAATTCTGGCCAGTGCTTGATGAGTTCCCAATAAGGACGAAACCGGTCTACTGGATGAATTGCCTTTTCTACACTATACAATTCTTAGTTTATACTGACATATGTAAGTAATTAATGGGTCAGGTGTTTATATCAAGACCGCAACCTTGATTATAATAATTCCAATTGATGTTTGGATTCGTAGAAGAGTTAGCCAAAAATGTCATAGCATAATTATCTTTTTCAATGCATCGGACATTGGAACACACCGGAACTTACGCTCTCTAACCAAGAGAAACGTTGCTACATGGAATCTGCATAAATCCAGTTGCAGACACAATCCAGTCGAGTGGCTTTATTTAGTCTTCTTTATCAATGCAAATTGTTATTGAACTCACTTTGCTAACGTTTTATTCTACCGTACGTGTACATCATGGCTTGAAGAAATACGGTGTCGTACGAAAGTTTTAAATATGGTCGCTTTGCTTGTTGACTTGTGTAACAAACCATTGGTCTTTCCTTGCTGTGAAACGCAAATCAACGAAAACTATTGCGTAAATGTGAAGATTATTCGTAGACCACTTAGGAATGATTAAAATTCTTAAAATTTAATGAGTATCTTTAACTCACGGAAAATTTTTAAATTTGATTCGAAATGAGATTTATACAATTAACAAACATTGACTGCGTAGGTGACGGTAACAAATATTTAAGCCAAGGTTGCAAGATTTAAATAAACTCTATTCCCTTTGTATATAAATTTACCAGTATAAACCAAATACTGTATAAGTCAGCAAATGAAACTCATTCAGTAGATCTGTTTTACACTTAATAGCATCGATTCAATTACTATTCAAAATTTTCCGCGGAAAGAACTCGAATTTGATAAATTTATTTATTAAACAATTAGTAAAGTTGGTCATCGCAACTCTTTATTATTATGTTTAACTCATGGAGAACTGAATTACATTTTAATCAAAAAGCGTATTGTATTGGTTTCAGACGTAATATTTTTACTATAGTCAAGTTTGCGAACTTGATATAAAAACCTGAGCCATTAAGTACGAATAATTATCTGTATAAACTAAGAATTGTATAGTGCAGAAAAGGCAATTCATCCAGTAGACCGGTTTCGTCCTTATTGGGAACTTATCACATACTGGTCAGAATATGCCGCAGACAGGGCTCGAATCTGGGCACGTATGCTTTGGAATCTGGTGTTCTAACCACTGAGTCACTCTGTCGCACAGTACACAAAATTATCAGTCATACGCTAACTAATGTAACTCGGTTAATATTTTTTCTATTAAGTGAAGCTCATGTGGCATGCATGTATACACAAAAATCCAACTAACCATCTCCAATCTGTCATAACTGAACAGACACCACACTACATGGTGAAGTGGTATTGATATGGGAATATATATAATTAAACGAACATTGGTTGCGCCGGCGGTGATAACATTTTTCTATCGTCAAGTTTTCAAACTTGATATAAACATCTCATCCATTAAGTACGTACATTTATAGTATAAACTAAGAATTGTATAGATTAGAACAGGCAATTCATTCAGTAAACACAAATCCCATTGTATTTAACCAGTCGTCGAACAACATAACAAAACTACCGCCAGCCGCAACGCCCTGACGCGTTTCGACCTTCCTTGATCATCATCAGAGTACGACGGCAAACTGACTATCGAGGATCAAACCGCATTGAATATATATGGAAATCAAATTTAGATATGCGGCTCTCACCTCTAGCAGTCTCGCATACATTGAACTTGACTGGAAATGTCGGCTGCACAATTTCTATGCAGTCACGAACATTAAATCTTTGCAGCTTTCGCCACATATATATACATATATATATATATATATATATATATATATATACATATATATATATACAATACAATTAAACATATGAACTCCATCCGGAAAAGTGAGTAACCGATTTACATTATTTAGTATATGACTGCAAATTGTGTTTAGTGTGCGGCAAGATGGCTCAGAACCAGATTCCAAAGCAGACCTGCCCTGTCCGCAGCAATTTCTGATAGTTCGCGAGGAGTTCTTAATAAGGACGAAACCAGTCTACTGGATGAATTGCCTTTTCTACATTATACAATTCTTAGTTTATAATGACAAATTTATGTACTTAATGGGTGAGGTGTTTATATCAAGTTTGCAAACTTAACTATAGTAAACTTTATCACCGCCCGCGCAATCAATGTTCGTTTAGTAATATTTTACGTTTGTTCATTTTCAAGCAGGAGATTTTGTTTAAACATAGATATTGTCTGCTGAAATTTGCGTGTACAGAATTATGGTTAGAAAGAAAATCTGGATAATAATTAAATGTATTTTGCACACAAATCCTTATAACTTGTTAACACTTTTAATTGCTATATTTGTGCGTTTCTGCGGGATTTTTAGTTTAACTAAATATATATTATGATTTCCAACAAAGGCCTTCTATAACATTATTTAGGAATAGCCTAATATGACGTAATGCACAAGACTCGAAAAGGAAGAAATATGTGGATATCATTAATATCAACTTTGTTCTAAAAGACAAACATATAAGCGACGTGCGTAGCGAACCCCGTTTGGCAGCGTGCAATCAGCGTGGCGATATACCTATATCAGTGCAGCGGTCATAGCGTCGACTAGTATGACCCTGGGCACTACTCACCGTCAGCTCACTAGCTAGTCGGCCACCGCGGCTCATCCATATGGCCCCTCAGCGCGTGGATTGCGATGTCGCCTGACTTTCATAACCAAAGAATAATAGGATAGATTCGGACGGAGCGCTCATTGTACTGGTTAATGCCTGTTGAAATTGCACGCATATTAATAATGAGACTGGTCGAGTTGCAGAACCATATGTGCTTTCTTTTCGATGCTTGGATTTTAATGACAAAAATAAGTTTATAGAAATTTAAAAGAATATATATATATATATATATATATATGTATATATGTATATATATATGTATATATATATATAAATCTTCGTATTACTGTGAAATCTAGCGTATACTAAACCTTTTTTGATGACGATCTGTTACTTCACGTTGAGAGAGTTTAAAATCAATGTTCACCTGAAAGATAAACATTTCGAAGCCAAAGGTATTATATATCGTATAATTGCATGCACGACGCAACTCCTTAGCCGTAACACCCTCAATTTATGTTGATGAGTACTCAGAAATTACGAAATAGTTGTAGTTGTCGAATCTCATTTAACGTAGTGTACTCTATTTCTGCTGAGCGCATCGGCTGCCGCATTCTCGATTCCTGCTCTATGATGAATTGATACGTTGTATTCTTCCAGTTCTTCAATGGCTCGATATACTCGTTTCTTCTCAATATATAGTGATCTCCAATGCACTAGCGCTTTGTGGTCGGTAAAGACGTCTACGTGTCCTCCGATGACAAAATATCTAAACTTCTGTAGCGCCCATTGTACGGCAAGTAATTCCTTTTCTGTGACGATATAGTTCTGTTCCACCTTAGTGAGTGTGCGACTTATATATTGCGCAGGACGTCCGTCAGCCTGTAACACTGCTCCTATTCCAATATCTGACGCGTCTGTAACAATTGACATATAACCTACCGGGAAAGTCAAAATAGTTGCCTCTATTAATTTCTGCTTGCATAGCATAAACGCTTCTTGAGCCTCCTCCGTCCAACGAAACGGTATCTTGGCACTACTTAACTTAAACAAGAGTTGTTGCGTAACCGCCATACCTGCGAGATATTGTCTATAGAAACTCACCATACCAATAATACGGCGCAATTGTTTTCTAGTAGTAGGCACTGGATAATCCTTGATAGGCTGTACATTCGAGTCTAACGACATACATCCCTCCGCTGAGACTGAGTGTCCCAGGAAGCGCACTTCTCGGCCTATCTAAACCTTTTCTGGATAAAAGTGTAATCGCTATGCTTAAGCTTTGGCTAACATCTTCTGCAGTCTAACACGTAATTAGTGTTTAGTAGTAGCCCATATAATAACATCGTCCATGTAAGCTGTTGTACACGTTGAGTCAGACACGAACGAGTCCATCATTCTTTGGAACACTTTCAGTGTGTTTTTAAGACCAAATGGTACCCGGGTGAATTGGAAATGACCTTGGGGTACCTGCACCGCTAACTTCTATCGGTCTTCGGGCCGCACGCCTATTTGCCAAAATCACTGTTAAAGATCAAGCACGGCAAATCATTTGCCTCCCGCTAGCTGTAGGAACAGATCACGCGGAGCCGGCATGTTATACGTATCAGGTTTAGTCACTGAGTTTAATTGCCTGAAATCAGCTGCCGGTTGGAGCGAACCATCCTTTTTCGTAACGTAAACCGAAAAAAAAGATGATGACGGTTCCAGAACGCCGGCTTCTATCATTTCTTGTGTTGCTCGAGTCACTGCTGTTAATTTCTTTGGAGAAGCACCACGTACTTTAGGTGGTTCGTAACCTTCATTTAGTTCTAGCCATATCTTAAACTGGTCGACCGTCGGCAACAACAAAAGACATATGGTAGATATTTTCATTTATTAACAATTTTGTGTCCCACTCGCCCGCAGCCACCACCGATGCGCACGATGCCTGACATAAACTTGCTCTCGTTGGTTTTACGTTGTTCAATGGCCAAGTCAGTGGTAATACCGACACATCAGTTCCAGTATCCAATTGCATTATTACTGGCTGTCCGGTGAAGAGTTCTAAAAATTTAACTTTAATAAAAATCCTTACATTTGGCAATGTTTCCCACACTTCCTTTTTTGAAAAGACCATCCGGTTCGGAACACTTTTTAGTTTGTTCTGCTGGTCTTCACTAGATCTACCACTCGGAGCCTCCGAAGGTTTAATATTTGTGCCCTGATCTCGATCAACTTTATTAGTGAGGTTGTGTACCCTGTTTCCCCACTGATCTGGCCGTTCTCTACGAGCAGTATACTGGTTTTGCTGACGCTTGGATGACGTATTCGTCGGAGCTGGTGTTCTTATATATTGACTTTGCTTCCAGGCCACAGGCTGTTGCCTTCTGTCGCGGAATTGATTATTATGCGGCGAAGAATTCCTTTACGGTATTTTGCTCCTTCTAGATGTTGTAACTGGACCCATGCGTGGAGTTGCTGCTGTCACTTTGTTTGTCATCATGGCCAAACTTTAAAGAGCCTGAAGTCTCTCTTCCAGGCCTCCCTGGGCGGTAGATATTGCACCGTATCTGGTAGGATCCAACATCATGAACATGATGAACACATGCGGTTGAAACCCAGGTAAAGACTCAGTTAGCTTCGAGAACCACCGCTTGATACGTGCCATGGTATCTAGGGACATCTCACCCAGTAGTTGTTTGAGGCTGTACAATTCTAAAAACACCTCCTGAGGCCTGGCCCGGAAGTGATCCAACACTCTTATTTTGTACTCTGCATACGTGAGGTCAACCGGCAATTCCAATCGGACTGCTACTGTCCGGTGCACTAATTCCTGGACAGCTACACGCACAATAGGTGCTTATAATGTAAATTCTTGGGCTCGAACTGATGCTTCAAATTTTTACAACCATAATTGTGGCCTTGCGACACCTATTGGTGCCAGCATGGGCTTAAATTCTGATGACGGTCTGAAATAACTCGTCGATTCGGCTGAAAACGCCGGCGTATTTCCTCCTCATTCCTCTTGGGCGCGGTCGCCATTGTTGTTCCCACCTATATAGGATGGGCCATGTACTCGGATATCGTCTTTGTTTATTATCAGTGTATCGTCCAGACGAGACTTAATTATGCCTAATTCTGCAGTTAAATTATTCATTTGAGTAGTCAGTCCTTGAATCAACGTTTCTAACCCATCAGAAGCCATTCTTAAATGTACGGCATATGCGTTATATTTACTCAGTTATATATAAAATAATTTTGCTCGCATAACTAGCATCGAATTAATAATTCAAATTTACAAATATTAATTAATTTATGCTCACTTCGGCTCGAAATCTGTCTTTATCGTTGGGCTTACTTCTTTATTCTTATACGGGCGCGTCTGCGAGGAATTTCTGTTGAAATAATGCCCGCCCTAGATAAGACTCTTTGGTCGTTCTTTGTCTTGAAGGTGGCTATTGCCACAATCCCCATTGTCAATATTATTACTATTATTATTAGTATTAGTATTAGTATTTTTTTGAATACTATTGGATTTCGTGTTGAATTACGTGTGTTCACGCACAAGAGTGTGGGTTTTTTTTCCAAACAGTCACCTGAAAAATTTCAATTATTTAAAACAAATTAAATTTAAAAAATGCTTAAACGAAAAAATGCAGATTGTTGCTTTGTTTCCGTTTATATATATACGGAAATCAAGTTACTTTAATTTTACATTACTTCATCAGGAGGTATGATATCTTTTCTTTAATGATAAATCAAATATGATATTTGGAACATATGGTTGATAGTGATGCCGCGTAAAATCCACATAATGAAAAGAATGACCAAACTGTACTAACACGTTTTAACAATAATTGATTGCTCGGGTGGTGGTAAAAATTATTTAAATCAAGTTTACGTGCTTCAAGTAAACACCCAATCTCATTATATTTAAGTAATGTTGACAACATAGTAAAACCGTCACCGCACTCGACGCGTTTCTTGACCTTCCATGATCATCAGATTATGATTTGGGCAAACTGAATAATAGAGGATCAACCTCACTGATTATGTAATGGAAATCAAAGTTAGATAAGTGGCTCACCCTAACATTCTAGCATATATTGTAAGGACTGAAACAAATAGGCATGCACAATTTCTATAATCCGAACATAAACTTTGTAGCTTTGCCACATATATATATATATAGGTAATACAATTTAGCAATAATTGATTGCGAAGTGGATAGTAACAATTCTTTAATCAAGTTTATGAGTTTAGTAAACACCAATCTCATTATATTTAACCAATCACTCGGACAACATATAGTAAAAACACGTATCTGAACGGAATTGACAAGTACATGAGTAATACCCAATTTACCATAAATCTTGTACAATTTAAAGTAAATACAGACAAAATATTTCTAATAAAATTCATAGTGCCCTTTCCATGTGCTAAAAAAGGAATTTAAATGAATACAAGAACCATTTCCTTTAGTAAATTTTCCTAATATTCATATGAACATATCTTTATATATAAATTGAAAGGCAAAACAAGATAGAAAAATGTAAACATGGAGAGAATGTGAAATAAGGGAACAACCAATCAATTGCGTGCATCACATCCAGTTCAAGCTCAATGCCTGAACATGCTTCTCTTGTTTGCCTAAATCCGGCTGCAATTTATTTATCCATAAAGCTTTATATGTGGCTAACTCCTTTCTGCTAATGCATTTTGTAATTATCTTAAATTCTTCGTCTGGAGAACATACGTGTGGTAATATGTCTTTTTCTTTTAGCACATGGAAAGGACATAATTAATTTTATTAAGGCTCGCATTCCAAAAATAATTTCTAATAAAACCCTACTTTTACGCAATAATTTGTGTTATACTTTCAGAAGACAACCAGAATAAAGCAAATAAACCTATACAATTGTAAATTAGATGTTACATAATAAGTAACCAATTGCTTAAAATAATACCAGAGGGCTACATCTAATACAGTATGAGCTAAATCTTATAATCTCGTACACACAAGCATTTCGTGCTCAATAGCGACTCATTAGTAGGTTTTGCACTATCTATTATGCCAATCAAATATATGGTCAAGAAATGTGAAACAGTTGAAAAGTGCAATTTTTATTCATGCAGTAATGTAGTTAACTTAATGAAATGTCCATCAAGGCGATTTGAAAGCCAACTCATAATATATGATATTCACAGAGCCTAGAAATTGTAACAGAGCAATGTTTGTTTTTTTTTAAATTTCGAGCCTGTAAAGGGCACCAACTGGCTTTCAAAATGCTGAAACTGTATATGATACTAGCACAATTAATTTCGAAAAGTGTTAAATTTAGTGAAAACTGTGTTCCAAAAAAGTTTGAACAAGTGTTGCTCCAACAAATCAATACACTTTGGCCTCGATCTACACAACTTATCACATTTTGTTGTAATCAGTAAATCACGCAATTGAATAAATAATTTTATATACTGTTATTTTTTGTAGGCAGATTATCTTTATGCACTCGTGTATTGGGTATTGCATTCTTCGTAAAAAATTATTTAAAATTCCTAAAGGAAATTTTTTTTCCATTATATTGTGAACAAAGCTTACATTTGTAATGACAACCCATCCAGATAAAAGATATCGTCTTTATTAGGAACTCGTCAAGTGCTTGTTTAAAATTTGTCAGGGAAAGGGCACGAACCAGGACATATTTGCTGCGGAGCCTTCGACTATCTATTACGCTAATCTTACTACACGCTAAACACAATTTTAAATTATATACTAACTTATATTTTTGATGAGTATTCTTTTAGATGGAACCATCAAAGCATCAATTTAATACTCAATTTCTAACAAGCTACCATTTGTCTCTCATAATCGAACAGATATTGCGCTACCTGGGGAGGTGGTATTTAAATGAAAAATTATGTAATTAGACAATCATTGAATTCACGGGTGGTGATGGCGAGTATTTGACATATAGGTTACGTGCCTGATAAAAACATCATTTCTATTGAATTTAACCGGTCGTACAGCATAACAAAGCTACTGACATTGAGTCTTACCGACGCGTTTCGAACTAGCATGATCATCGTCAGAGCACGATATCAAACTGACTAGTAAAGATCAAGCAGCAATGCAAATATAAGGAAAGCAGTACTTGATACGAGCCTCTCACTTCCATTAGTTTTACATTAAATTTGCCCGGCAGGAATTGTCAGGTGCGCAAATTTTTGCATTGTTGAAAATTAAGTTTTCGCAGTTCTCACCATAATAAGTCGTACACTTGAAGAATAACTGATTGCGCGTGTAGCAATAACAGTTCTTAAAATCGAGTTAGCAAACTCGATATGAATACCAAATTCACCGTATATAACCAGTCACACACTACCGACAATCGGACTTACTGACACATTTTGAATGACGGTTTACTGACTAGCGAGGATTAAAAGGCCATGCATATAAAGGGAAAGCAAAGCTAGATATGCGCCTATCTATCTAGTAATTGTACAATCACTGTACCTGATTTTAAATGCCGGTCGTACAATGCCTATGCAGTATTGAGCATGAACATTTTGAAGTTTTCGTCAAATTTGCACATTTGTAGAATTAAAAATATTTTTTTGTTTGCGCGAGGGTTAATATTTCTTTAAATCGAGCTAGCGAGCTTGAAATAAGCACTAAACTCTTCGTATTTAAACAGTCATAGGTAGCCGGGTGCCTGTTCTATAACGAATGATTGGGGCTATTAATTAAAATGAATGTCGAAATGGTGCCTCGCAAGATCTACCTGAAGAAAAGGCTAACCAGATAGATAAATTAGAATATAAATGAAAATAGTGTGTAGTATGCACCATATGTTTACCAGTCACAAAGTTTTTCCTAAACTACAATTTAGAGGCGACCTACCGGCTTCAAAATTTGCACGGCTGAGAATATTCCCAGTGCGAAATTTCACATAAGATTCAGCACACATGGAATCAGATAGCTAAATGCCATAAGTTAACTGATAATTCTATCCAAATCCTCCATAGTTTACAACTTTTATCGTAGGTGCAGTAGCCTATTTATTTGAAGTACGAAAAAGAAACTGGTCAACGGAATCAAACAACATTTTGCTGCATAAATTTAATGAAATTAACATGAACTTCAGTAAACTCCGAACAAAAATTTGAAACATGGCACCCAGGTAATTCTAGGAAATTCTCAGTTCTGCGAAAAGCATCGCGATAAAAATTATTTTATCTATACAAAACTCTTTATATAACACAATCAGCACCTAACATACAAATTCAAAATTTTCACAAACATGATATTATAATCAGATGGTCAAGAATCACACAACCCAACAACAATTTACTTGCCTCTAGACAAACCTGAACACTCACTAGATTAGCCTTAACAAACATTCCATCGGATTGCCAACAAATTTAAAAAAGCAATTGTGAAAACGGCATCAGTACTATCGTAAACAATGAGAGAAATTTCCCAAATATATTAGTGATAGCAATTGTGTATTAGTGTTGCGCACCGAATAAAAAACTAGTTTAAATATGACAAGAAGGATAAACCAAAGACAGAATGAACGGAAAGCATAATCTCGTTCTTAGTGGTGACTCATTAGTAGGAGCCGGTGTGACACCTTTTACTATGTAAATAATTGGATGAGGAATATAGAAAATTAGGACGGTACAATCTCTTGTGCGAATGTGTAATCCTGGAGAAGTGACGCTAAATAAATATAAATTATTCGACAATGCAACTTGAATGCCAACTCATATATAATATATCTGATTATTCTGCATATAATACCAACAATATGGCTATTGATTTGCCTCAATACTTCAGTTTTACACAATTGTATATGAGATTTTACCGTCCTATTTTTCCACTTTACTCACTCAAATATATATTGGGTAAAGTACGTAATTTGGGCTCCTAATGATGAAATGCCAGTAAGCACGAAAAGAATGTGCAGAAGATTATACTTTGTGTCCATGCTGACTTTTGTTTAATCTACTGGGCATATTTGAAATATTGTGTTACTAGGTGTGCAACACCGAATACAAATATGCATATATATTAATTCTCCGCCACAAACAATATCTAATTATTATATATTTAATTGAAAGTTTTTATGATTACCGCGAAATATAATAACTGATATCAAGGCCAGAGTGTATGATTTTTCTGGAGTAACATGTGCTCAGAATATATTTCAATTTTCAATTTAAATGAACTTTAGTGTACGCTGAAATCGATCGTGGTGGTACAATATACCGACTCGGCAACCATAGTGGTAGCACCATGTATATTTTGGTACCATAAGTTTGGTAACAGATACTGAAACAATAGCCATAGTGTTGGTAACATTTACAGACTTGGTTTATATATTATATAGTGAGTTAGCTTTGAAGTCGTATTATCAAAGACTTTATACGAAGTTAGCTACACTAATGCCAGTTTACACATTCGTATAGAAGATTTTAGCGACCTATTTTAAAACACATTCCTCGCCCACATATATAATGGGTAAAGGGCGTAATACCGGCTCCTAATGATAAGTCGCCTGTAAGCACGAAACGAATGTGCACTAGATTATACTTTCCGTTCATGCTGTCTTTGATTTATCATTCTGCTCATATGTGAAATAGTTTGTTACTAGGTGCGCACCACCTAATACACAATTGCGTATATATTAGTTCTCCGCCACGAACATTATCTAACTGTTATATATTTAATTGGATGATGCCATGATTACCACGAAATGTAATAACTGATATCGATCAAGACCAGAATGTACGGATTTGCTGGAGTAACAGGTTTTCAGAAATAGTTATAATTCTCAATTTTGGTGAACTTCGGCATACAT
>JAQBSW010014318.1:0-11909 GCA_029291075.1 Eudiplozoon nipponicum
TCCAAATTTCTGTGCCATAGAATAAGAAAATACACAATTATTTTCTAGATTATACATTAAAGAATACTTATCACTTTACTGATATTATTAGTAAATATAAATTATTAGAGAATGATAAACTGGCAAGCCTGGATGTGGTATCTATGTATACGAACATTCCGGTACAGGTTGCATTAGAGTGTGTCCAACGTTGTCTAACGGAATACCCTGAAATACTAGAAGGGAGTAAAATGATGTTAAGTAGTATTATGGAAATGTTTAAAATTTGTATGTCCTCTACATACTTTATATTTAGAAATGAATTCTACCTTCAAGTTAAAGGTGTTCCTATGGGACAACCATTATCAGTCCCAGTCGCTAATATTTATATGCATTATTTAGAAAAAAATCTCCTACTTAGATCTCCCCTCAAACCAAGCTTATATTTAAGATTCCTAGATGACATCTTCCTAATTTGGAATCACGGGGACAATGAGTTGGAGAATTTTCTGTATTTAGCTAATCAACTGGGAGAGGTAAAATTCACATTGGAAAAAGAAAACAAAGAAGAATTATCGTTTCTGGATGTAAAATTAAAACGAATGGGTCAGACATTAGAGAAAGATATTTACAGGAAGGATACTTATTCTGGTATCCTCCTGAATTATTGCTCTAATCACCCGTTTGGGATGAAAATAGGCATTCTAAAATCTATGATAATAAGAAGTCTTAAAATAGTGGATTTAAAATATAGGGATAAAGAACTGATGAAATTGAAAGAAATATTCAGGATAAATGGTTATCCGGAAAAATTAACTGAGAAAATCATAAAGGAGACATTATTGCGATTTAATAGAAGAATAACCCAAGAGAAACGGGCAGGAGATTTAGATAATCAGAATGAAGATAAGCACAGAACTCTGGTTCTACCAGACTCCAAATTAAGTAGAAAGATTAGGATATTAGCAACGAAATACAACATAAGAACAGTGTTAAGACAACCAGTTACAATAGGCAATAAGTTACCGAATCAGAAAGAAAAAATTGAACCGCTCAACACATCAGGGGTTTATGAGATACCTTGTAAAGATTGCAATCTTAGGTATATAGGTGAAACCATGCGTCCAATAAAGGTACGTAGAGGTGAACATAAGACGGCATGCAAATACAGACATGGTCATAGATCAGATCTAGCCAGGCACTCAATGGAGACAGGTCATCAGATAAACTGGGACGGCTGTAAACGGATTGCACTATGTAACCGAAATAGATTTACCAGATTGATTAGAGAATCAATTGAAATAAAATCAGGAATGAACGTCATGAATATGACATGTGTAGAAAAATCATTAGGCCCAATATTTAATGAAGCCTTCTCGAATGGAAAGAAACGTAGATTAGAGGAATCAGAGCTAACAATAAATCTAAATAAGAGACCGCGACTATGAAAAAAGAGAAAAAAACAGAACGAATTAGATGGAGTTAGAGAGAGGTAATTTGGCTAGAGTTATATATATATATATATGATGAACATTTCAATTTATATAAGATGTGAGAGAATTTCACGTTGTTGCTTATATGTTTATCTAAATATGGGTATATATTTCGCAGATACATATATATGGATGATTCTAAATATTCATATAAGATGTGGGGTGAACTCACATGGTTGCTTAAAGGCTTATTTAGATATTCACAATATATATGTAGAAGAATATTTAGATTTTATATATAAGGTGAGAAAAGCTCACATGGTTGCTTATGTGAATTGAAATAGGCATTATATATATATATATATATATATATATATATATATATATATATATATATATATATATGAGGTGTAGACGGGTAGACATATGCTTTGATATTTAAATATACATATAAATTGTGAGTAAAATTAGTATATATACTATACACTCAAGGAGAAATTGTAAGTGGTTGAATTTCAAAGAACCCATTTCAATTGCTTATAAATATCTACATATATATATATATATATTTGGGGTATATAGATAGACAATAAAAGAGATATATAAATATTATCAAAAGCATTTTGACTGATATAATTTATCCATTGCGGGACTCACAGTGTTGCTTGTATGAGATTCATATTATATATATGGTATATACACGTGTATATATATATATACATATATATATATACATGAATATATAGATATTTATAAAAGATGTGGGAAGAACCCACATGGTTGCTTATATGCTTATCTATATATACATAGATAGCGTGTGGACGTATGTATAAATGGATATTTTATAAGATGTGGGTGTGTATATATAAATATAAATAATTAAAAATAAATTTAAATATAAAAGATTGCTAATTTTATATATATATATATTCGTATATATATATATATAAGTGTATACACGTAAGTATATGATATATATATAGATATATATGAAGGATATATAGATATTTATAAATGATGTGGGAAGAACCCACACGGTTGATTATATGCTTATCTATATATACATAATATATAGCCTATGGAATTATATGGATGTTTTATAAGAAGTGAGTATATATGTAATTATGAATAAGTAATTAAATATACAATTTATTATATAGGTATATTGGACACAGATATTTAAATGGAGAAACTAATTTATATAGGATATGAGTATTAATGTGTATTTGGCTGAGAGACGATTTCGTTAGTGTAAACTCCGTATTCGGTCTTGTCAAAATGATAGAATAATACTCTATAGACTTTCAATAGTTTTTTAATCTCTCTATCTATAACCGATTGCAAGCTGGATGGAATTAGGTGAACTGGGGGGCATGTGAGGATTACTGCAATATTGAATTCAAAATTTGTTGATCTTTCTATGCGTCCGGAACAGCAATTAAAATATAGATATCAGTGATAGGCGTTTTTATCAATACATTAAGTGTACTTATAGTTATTCAATAAATGTAACTTTAGTAAAATACACATGTTTATAGGTAGTTGTGTGCGCAGAGTGGAACAGGGATAAGTTTTGTATACATTTGAGTATTAGAGACTTGGTATGAAGACCGGATATTAGGAAGACAATTAAAAAAATTCTTTTAGAATTAAAATGGGTATAAATATATCTGTCTTGAATGAGGATACCACATTTGTCACAAGTTGTGTTTTACTCCTGTGCGTATTGTGTCAACCCTGAAGATGAGATTGGAAATGAGATCTCGAAATATTGGTCAAGGAACAATGGAAAATCTTGATCCAACGTCATTTTCAGACAATCAGCTAATTGAAGGCTTAAAGAAGAAGGGACAAGTGAGAACCCATCAATTGAGGCCAAAAATTACATCATCTGAAGATGAAGGAAGTTCAAGATTTTACCGACCTATGAGTGCTATCAATTGTCCCGCACAAGAAAAATGCGGTCAAATCCACAACAAGAAGGACAGCACTGAGCAAATAAATACATCTTTTAAAATGTACTTAAACCAAATCCACTACTAACACAATAGCCATAGTGTTAGCATCCTTTACAAACTCGGTATATTTATTATATAGTGTGAGTTAGTGTTGAAGTTGCATTGTCGTTGACTTTAGATGATGTTAGCTTCACTATTGCAGATTTACACATTCGTCTAGGAAATTGTACCGTCCTATTATCCCACATTCTTGAACAAAATATTTAGTGGTTAAAGGGCTTAATACCGGCTCCTACTGATGAGTCGCCAGTTAGCACGAAACGAATGTGCATGAGATTATACTTTTCGTTCATGCTGCCTTTGGTTTATCCTTCTGGTCACAACTGAACTAATTTGTTACTAGGTTCGCAACACCTAATACATACTTAAAAGCGATGACTCGTTCGAATCCACTCATTCACGATTATGTGAAATCAGAACAATGTTCAAACGATTACAAACATTAAAATATCAGATCCAATCAGTACAACTAGACTGACTACGTGACACCAAGCAGCAACTTTATTTCTGCCAGTCTTCACCTGAGCTTGATCCTGAAACCCGAAAAATGTAGAGGCCATTAAGGCTAGTTGGATAAATGAAATGCAACGGACTTGTGGAACGCTCACATAGAAAGTTAAAGGCGACGTTATGAGCATCTTACGAACAGTCCAATTGGCTTGCCACACTCGCATTCGTACTACTTTGTTCATGTTTCAGATCTCGTGAGAAGAGATAGATATCAGATTCACAAGTCACGTGTGTTAATAATCCATAAATCACAGCAGATTTAATGAGCTCTTTTGAGGTTAGTGATCAGCCACCCGTGGTGGAAGTTACACAATAGTTAAGATCTGTTCTAAAAATTCTGATTACGCAACCAAACAGAGATTGCTAGCGGCCAGTTTATGTTTCAAAGGCATTAATCAATCGAAAGCGAGGCTATGTCCAAATCAAAGTTGCTCAATCTGCATTGGGGCCAAAGTATAACGGGTCCTAATCCGATAATTAAGCGTGATCCAAATTTTTGTGTGTTTTATTACAACTGTGGTCAAAAACTGATATTCATTGATCGATTTAAGAAAGCATTTGAAGTTCATATTCAGACACCAATTATAATCGGAAATAATATCGACAAAGGATAAGGTCTACAGTCATGTCAACCGTCATCGAGTACATCAGAGGATAAAAAGCAAAGTGGCATTGCAGAATCTACATCAGTGCACATTCAAGAAACAAGAACAAGGCTCTTTAGAAGTAGATTACACGAATTTTATCGACAGGTGATATGGCAGGACCTCTGTTAGGGACATTTTAATTCCTAATTGCATAGATATATAATTTCAATATGAGAGATAAGTGTATTAGTGTCCAAACTGTTAATATATTGAAAGCTTTCAATTTCGTTAATTATGTAATATTTCATGTCGCATTGTCGAAGACTTTATATGAAGTTAACTCCACGAATGTTGGTTTACACATCATCATTTCCAGCCACACAAAAGTCAAGTGACTAATGTTTCACTGCCATATAAACATAAGGAGTGAAAAAAAGTATATAAGTGAATTTAGATAAATTATTATTGAGATTTACGAGAGAGGGAGAGGGGTAGAGAGAGGAAAACCTTGCTACTATGAGTAAATTTATCAGGATAACTCACAGAAATGAGGCAAACTAAACCTCTCCACAACATCATTATGGCCAAGTTAGCATTCGGGCAAGGCGACATCAGCAACACAGCTTCCTTGCGGATTTCACCGTATCACGTCATAAACAAACCGAACCTCGCAGCTAACTTTGTCCTACTAAGAAAAGAAAGTTACGAAGATGATTCTACTATACATCTGCAACAAGATCGCCACTGAGCTCGATTCGCTGCCATATCGCTAAGGGTTTCTAACCAAGAACTGTGATGTGCACGAGGACCCCATCCCGGCAGACGAGTGGATCCTATACTACCCAATTTGGATGTAAGTGACTTTAATTGTTTCTGCCATGTCAAAATCTGCTCACCTTGTTTCTTACGCCAATTTGGTGCTGGATGAGAGAACAGAGCTCTATTGGGCAATCGGAATGAGGGCATACGCAAAACGTGACCGAGCCAACGAAGTTGATGGAGCCTTATTTGCTTTTCTAAAGACGAGCACTTATTGTCAGATCCAAAAATACGTCTACAGATGTCAACGTTAGTTATTCGTTGTTGGTAACCAACATGTGCTATACTTCTCAAACAACGATGATCGAATGCCTGTAAGCGTCTCAGATCATCAACTCTAAGAGGCCAAGTTTCACTAGCGTATAGTAAGACTGCGCGTACAGATGCATTGTAAACACGACCTTTAAGGCAAAGTGAAATATTCGCGTTTCTCCATAAATGACGAAGGTTCGAGAAAGCTACTCTAGCTTTCGCGATCCGTATTCTCACCTCGTCGGACATATTGCCTACGTTATTGATAGAGCTCCCAAGATATGTAAACCTGTCGACTATGTCAAGATCTTCATTCTGCAGTCGCAACGTTGGAGTGAGTGGTGGGTGATCCTGTAACAGTATCTTACATTTAGAGGGTGCGAATTTCATACCGAAAGACGGAACAACGTTTGCTAATCTATTTAAGGTGGTCTGGGCAGCATGCTGATTGTCGAATAATAGTACGATATCGTCCGCATAGTCAAGATCGACTAGTTTATCTCTCGGGAGAACTTCAACTCCAGCGTCCTGAATGTGTGAGAGAGTGTTGTTCATAATAGCATCGATTACAAAATTAAACAAAAATGGGGAAAGTGGACAACCTTGACGAACACCACTGCTGGTTGTAAAGTTATGCGTTAATTCGTTGTAAACCTTAACGCGACCAGAAGTATTTGTGTAGAGAGCTCGTATAATATTAACAAATTTAGTGGGCACACCGCTTTTCGACAAGATATGGAATAAAACATTGCGATCCACCGAATCAAATGCACCCTTGAAGTCTAGAAAGACGACTATTGTGGGACGGTGATATAAATGTCTCTGTTCGAGAACTTGCCTTAACGTAAAAATATTATCTATACAACCTCGTCCTGCGCGGAATCCGGCCTGTTCTTCTCTTGTTTGTGATTCACGTGAAGCGCTAAGACGACGTAGGATAATCGAAGCAAATAATCTTGATACGACCGGAGTCAAACTTATACCACGATGGTTATCGCACGAATTACGATTGCCTTTTTGAAGATGGGAATGATGGTCGACTCATTCCAGTCAAGTGGTACGGTTTCCTCATTCCATATAGTATGAAAAAGTTTGGTCAACGCTCCTGAAATTATATCGCCACCATCCTTAAACAATCCCGGAAGCAGATCATCGGGGCCGGCGGCTTTGCGGCGCTTAAGAGATAGGATTGCATCGCGTACTTCTAACTCGGATGGTTCTTCGGGACTAACATTCCACACTGTTGATGCAGACATGCTTTCGGGAAGCGGAACTGACGCGGGTGGCCAAGAAAATTGATCTCCAAAGTGTTCAGCACACCTGTCAAGACGACTTATTTTATCGGTTATTAATTCGTTGTTACCATCATTTATAGTTTCGCTAACTTTTAACTTTCTCGGACCTGTTGTGCGTATAAGTTGGAACAAACAGCGACTGTTACCTGACGCGAAAGCTACTTCCATTTCTTCAGCCTTTCTGCTCCAAAAGTTTTCGAGATCGCCTTTTAGACTGCGCTTAAGTTGGCGTCTTATATTGCGACGGGTATTATTATGAGTCGAGCCAGGTGGAATTTGGCGCCTTATTTCGAGTATCTCCATAGATTTTACAGAGAGCCAGTGATTATTTCTACGGGGGCCTGCTATGCCACATACAGTAGTACCTGCATTGTGCATAGTGGAACTTATCTTGGACCAAAGTATATTCGGATTTTCGCTATTCAGACCAGTTAGATTAGCCTTAAGAATATTTTCACAGTTTTGTCGGATGGACGGTTGTTCGAGTTTGCCTACATCAATTTGGGGTTTATTCTTAATTATTTTCCCGGAAAATTTTAGAGCAAATCTACAACGGATAAGTGCATGGTCCGAGTCGACATAAGTGTTCCAAAAAGAGCGACAATCCTGGATGCAACCACGCCATCTATAACTAATTGCTACATGATCTATTTGAGTCCACCGTTGTCCGGGTGCTGGAGGATGCCATGTAGCACAACGTTTAACACTACGTCTGAAATTTGTACTACTTAAATATAGTCTATGTTCAGCGCAGCTATCCAAAAGCCGTTCACCATTATCATTGCGAGTCGAGCTTAGAGTGTATCTTCCACCTAAATGAAATTCTGTGTTGCTTAAGCGACCAACTTGAGCATTCATGTCACCCATAACCAGGACTATATCCGAACTTCGTGCTTTACTTAGTAAGGAGCTTAATTCGGAGTAAAAAGCGTCCTTGCTTTCTTCTGTGCTGCAATCGGTAGGAGCATATGCAGATACAACGAAGAGGCAACGATGATAACGGTTTTTTGCTTTGATTTTAGTAGATGTATTTAAACGTGCCACACACAATCGACTATTTAAAGGGATCCATTCAATTAAGCAAGCTTCAGCTCGCGCGCTAAGGGCAATACCAACGCCCCATTTACCGGCTTGAGAGGACTCTGTCGAACCAGATGTTCGAAGCCAATAACGCGTAGATAGGGATGGTGCAACTAGTTCTGTAATACACGTAGGATCCTGTATTCTGGTTTCAGATACGCAACATATGTCGATTTCTAATTTATCCAACGTACGAGCAAGAGATTCTTGCTGTCCAAGTTGTTTTAATGTTCGCACATTAAATGCGCCTACGTTAAAACCTAACTTAGGTTTAATGAATGATCGTCTACAAGAACCATTTTCGATATTTGGCAACCTAGTATTGGGCTCAGTGTTATGATCTAAACCAACCATATTTATAGTATCTAAAAGAGAGTTATTGTAAGATTGAGAAGAGGAAGGAGAAGGAAAGGACGCAGAATCGAATATAGAGTTGGAGTTGCCTGCAGTAGCCTGTTTTCGCTTATCCACCCTGCACGGCTCAGCAGATAAGGCGACCCTTTTTATACTGCGCGACGGCCGATGCAGTATGTAATTATTGTAAGTTGTACTTGTCATGGTTATATGTGGACTGTAAAAGAACACTAGGTCGCCCATTCCCAGTGATGGTTTTTATTCTGAGTTTTCCTTCTCCTAGATAGTCTGCCAACCAAAGCTGATGAGCACTATCTGCCCAGATGCCAGTGGCCAGAGTTTCCTTCAGCAGCCGAAACTTGCCCGCACGTCTGGAACGCTTGCTCTCATTCCGTCACTACACATTTAACAAAAAGTTACAGTGCAGTTAGACCAAACTCGAGGCTTCACATGAAACGGGATGATGGCTGTCCCTTTATGGCCCGGCAAGTTTCATGTTACCAATCCCGGGTCGACTAGCTTGAGCCCGCCGGTCGTCAAGCCGGAATTTCTATGGCTACGGGCCATTTGTGTTGAAGATTATATTGTCCAATGGCCCTCATTCCTTGACCAGATATCTAATGGGCATAAGGCACAACATCGGATCCCACTGATGAGTCGCTAGTAAGCACGAAACGAATGTGCGCATGAGATTATAAATATCGTTCACCCTTACTTTGGTTTATGTTTATGGTCATATTTCAACTAATTTGTTACTAATTGCGCAACACTTAATACACAAACGCATATAATAAAAATTTGTATACATTACTGTATTTATGGCGGTTGTATGTCGTTAGGCAAGAATATTTTCATGAATGAAAATTTGTATGTCTTTGGGTATGTATGCATGTATGGATGTATTTATACATTTATTTATGTGTGCGTGCACGTACGTATGCAGGCATTTATTTATGTATGTGTATGTATGTATGTATGTATGTATGTATGTATGTATGTATGTATGTATGTATGTATGTATGTATGTATGTATGTATGTATGTATGTATGTATGTATGTATGTATGTATGTATGTATGTATGTATGTATGTATGTATGTATGTATGTATGTATGTATGTATGTATGTATGTATGTATGTATGTATGTATGTATGTATTAATGTGTGTTTACAAATGTATGAAGACAATTATGTATGTATTTGTGTATGTATGTAGGTATATATGTAATTATGTGTATATGTCTGTTTATATATATTTATATTTGAATGTATGTAGGTGTGTATATATGTAAGTATTTATTTGTGCATATATGTATTTATGTAATCGTGATTGTATTTATGCTTGTTTTTATGTATTTATTCATGTATGTAAGTATCCATGCATTGTATATATGTATGTATGTACGTAAGTATATATGTGTCCATGGACGCGTGTATAATATGTGTGCATTATGTATGCATGTATTTTTTCACGTATTTATGTATGTATGTAAATATGTATGTATTTTTGTTTGTATTATGTATGTACGCATTATTATATTTAGTTATAATATGTATGTATGTATTTATTTATGTATTTATGTATTTGTATATGCGTGTACATACGTTTTTATATATTTCTATGCGTGTTTATCTTTTGTGCAATATTATGCATGCAAACTTAAATTAAGTATAAATGAATGTATGTTTGATTTTTTTACTTTGGAATGTAAATATGTGTGTATCGATTGATATTCTATTGTTTGCATATATGTATGCGTTAAAGAAAAAGTGGATAAACGCAGACGTGCAAAAATGTTTTTGCGTAGGTACTGTTATGTTCATCTCAACGACGAATGATGCTGGTTGTCAAATCAAAGTAAAATAGCATACCTATGAAAACAAATAAAAATTATTGCACTGGTAATAACGTATTTCATAATTTGACAGAACTTGCAAAAACACAATTTATCAAAACTCGGAAATAAACTAAAAGATCAAAATTTATTTCACCTGTTCTTGTAAATGTGTGGCATTCTATCTAGAAAAAGCAATATTCATACCTATATTAGTGACAAAATTTTAAAGAATAATATTTTATGCATGACATTTTGAAAAATATAAGTATTTAAAATAATAGACTAACTCATATAATACATATAATAGCATTAATTATGTAATTAAAATTTTAACATATTTTTAAATAACAAACAATAGTAATTAAACTTCAGCCAACTATTGTCAATTGTTGCCAGGACAATGCTAATAACGCTCTCTTTATTTCATCTGTTCCAACTATTAATTATTCTGCAACAATTGATGTCATATAAACAGGCCCACGAATTTCGTATTTCTCATCTTAACCTTGTTCATATTATGATCTAATTTTTACGATCTTTAATGTCTAGTTTCGATGTTAGTGAATATTCTAACTGTGTTCTAGCTGATTTTGCCAACATTACTTTCTAGCTCATTATTAATTTGAGCAATTACCAAGTTGTGTGTAAATCTGAACCGTACTTTATTGCTAATTAATTCTTATAAAAAGCATGCTGGCGGTAGTTTTGTTATGTTGTTCGACGACTGGTTAAACACAATGGGATTAGTGTTTACTTCAAGCTCGCAAACTTGATTTAAGAATTATTACCACCACCCGCACCAATCAATTATTGTTTTATTGTATTGCTTATAACTTATATATATTTGGCGCAAGCTGCAAAAAATTAATGCACTTGACTGAATAGAAATTGTACAGCCGAAATTTCAGTCAGGATTCAATGTATGCGAGACTGCTAGAGGTGAGAGCCGCATATCTTAATTTGATTTCCATATACATTCAATGCGGTCTGATCCTCGATAGTCAGTTTGCCGTCGTACTCTGATGATGATCATGGAAGGTCGAAACGCGTCAGTGCGTTGCAGCTGGCGGTAGTTTTGTTATGTTATTCGACAACTGGTTAAATACAATGGGATTGGTGTTTACTTCAAGATCGCAAACTTGATTTAAAATTGTTACCACCACCCGCGCAATCAATTATTGTTTAAATTGCATTGCCTATATATGTATATGTTGCGAAAGCTGCAAACAGTTAATGTTCGTGACTGCATAGAAATTGTGCAGCCGACATTTCCAGTCAAGTTCAATGTATGCGAGACTGCTAGTGGTGAGAGCAGCCTATCTAACTTTGATTTCCATATATATTCAATGCTGTTTGTTCCTCGCTAGTCAGTTTGCCGTCGTACTCTGATGATGACCATGGGAGGTCCAAACGCGTCAGTGCGTTGCGGCTGGCGGTAATTTTGTTATGTTGTTCGACGACTGGTTAAAAACAATGGTATTGGTGTTTACTTTAAGCTCGCAAACTTGATTTAAAGAATTGTTACCACCACCTGCGCAAACAATTATTGTTTTATTTTATTGCTTATATGTGTATATGTGGCAGCTGCAAACAGTTAATGATGTTCGTGATTGCATAGAATTTGTGCAGCCGACATTTCAGTCAAGTTCAATGTTTGCGAGACTGCTAGCGGTGAGAGCCGCCTATCTAAATTTGATTTCCATATATATTCAATGCGGTTTCATCCTCGATATTCAGTTTGCCGT
>JAQBSW010014319.1:0-11902 GCA_029291075.1 Eudiplozoon nipponicum
GTGTATAATTTATATAGTGAGATTATTTTTAATTCGCATTGCCGAGTACTTTGTATGGGTTTTATTTTATTACAACTTTAATACAAATTCATTTAGGAAACTGTATTGTACAACTGTCCCACCTTTCTTGATCAAATATATAATGGGTAAAGAGCTCAGTACCAGCTCGTACTGATGAATAAACAGTAAGCTCCAAACCTAAGAATGGCTAAAATTGCATCTTTTGTTCATGCTGAATGTGGTTAATTCTTCAGGTCCTATTTGAAATACTTTTTTATTTACACATTGCATAGTACACAATTGTTTTGCTCTGTTGCGCGATTTTTTAAAATTTACACTGGGATCGGTCTTAATCTAAAGCTTGCAAACTTCATTAATAATTTTTATGATCAACAATATTTAAGCAAATCGCAACAACTGAATTTGGTAGATCGGAGCAACATAATTTTGATACTTATACCCTTCGAAATGTGACGCTGTAGGTCATTTTAATGTCAGTAGTTCTTTTCTTATTTCGTAACATAAGTTGCTTAGTGTAAATTAAGCTTTTGTTGTCCACAGCCCTCGAGAATTGTCGCTACCGACGGGGATTTATGTAACGTATCTGATATAGTTTGTAGTTCCGATTGGTGAATTTTAGAAATTATGGAATTCCTGATAAGTTACTCAGCTTTTTATATTTATAATCAATCTCATGTGGGCAAGTTTCACATTTCTCCATTCTCCGTGTAACTGTAAAATAAAATGTAAAGTTTGACTGATTTGGAAACGCATATTATAGAATGTTTTTATGCACAAAACGTATATCAGGATTAGACTATTGAGTAGTGTAATTGCATTACTTTTAATCTGAATAAAAACATTCATGTAAAATATTAAATAAGAGTACCAGATTCCGAAGCAGACGCTTTCAGGTTCGAGCCCTGTCGGCGACAAATTCTGGCCAGTACGTGACGACTTCCCAATAAAGACGAAACCGGTCTAATGGATGAATTTCCTTTTTCACACCATACAATTCTTAGTTTATACTGACAAATATGTGTACATAATGGGTCAGTGTTCATATCAAGATTGCAACTTTGATTAAGGTAATTGTTACTATCGTTCAAGTAACTACTGCAGTTTAATTACATAAAGAGTATGTCACAAAATAGCATAAATAATATAAAAGTTTGTTTTACATGTAAAAATTATTGTTTTACATAGAATTTAATTTTAATTGACAGTAATTCTTTAATAGCAATGATTTCACAGCGAAATGGAAACTGTAGATAGGTAACGCAATGTGTAATAACGCAGAAGCAATAGGATAGAGAAAAAATATTGTCATCTGCTCTAATGAGTATAATATCCATTTAACCGAATTTAGCACAAATATTAAATCATATTAAATAAAATAAAGATTTCGAACTTGATAAAAACACTAATCCCATTGTACCCAACCAACTGCGCAACACCTCAAAACCATTGTCAGTCATGCACGCTGATGTGATTCGACCATTTATTGCCATCATCGGAATACGATGACAAACTGACTAACGAAGATTAAATGAGGAAAGTGTAGTTAGGTATGCAGATCTCACCTCTAATAGTATTTCATATATCGTACTTGACTGGAAATGTGGGCCCCACAATTTCTATATCAACAAGAAATTTAACTTGTTTCAACATAAATTTAAATCATTTATTTTATTTTGATTTTTCTTCCGATTCATGCATTTGAAGTTTATTGTTATAAGGTAATTCCTTATTCTTTAAATCAAGTTTGCGAGCATGGAGTAAACACCAATCCTATTTAATTTAACCAGTCGTCGAACAACATAACAAAACCACAGCCAGTCGCAGTGCACTGATGCGTTTCGACCTTCCGTGATCATCATCAGAGTACGACGGCAAACTGACTATCGAGGATCAAACTGCATTGAATATATACGGAAATCAAATTTAGATATGCGGCTCTCACCTCTAGCAGTCTCGCATACATTGAACTTGACTGGAAATGTCGGTTGCACAATTTCTATGCAGTCACGAACATTAACTGTTTGCAGCTTTCGCCACATACATATATAGGCAATACAATTTAAACAATAATTGATTGCGCGGGTGGTGGTAACACTTCTTTAAATCAAGTTTGCGTGCTTGAAGTAAACACCAATCCCATTGTATTTAACCAGTCATCGAACAACATAACAAAACTACCGCCAGCTGCAACGCACTGACGCGTTTCGACCTTCCATGATCATCATCAGAGTACGACGGTAAACTGACTATCGAGGATCAAACCGCAATGCATATATATGGAAAGCAAAATAAGATATGCGGCTCTCACCTCTAGTAGTCTTGCATACATTGTACTTGACTGGAAATGTCGGCTGCACAATTTCTATGCTCCATTTAAAAGCTCAAGAATTTTTATAAAATCCCAATTGAAAATTTCACCTCGAAAATAAATTTTGAAAGACTATCTACGGAAATTACTTGGCCTTACAGTTTTAAAACTTGATATTCACTTATAGTTAATATAGGAAACCATGAATATACATTTTTGATAAAATTACACATTTACTTTGAGAAACGTTTCGTATGCCAATTAATAATGCGCCAGCCATTAAGCATTGTAAATTAGGGCTATTAGGTGAAAGTAGAACTGTTTATGAGATCGGCCTCTCCATTGTTTCGTTTGGGCTTTAAATTTCTTTCTGTCATTTCCCTTTGATGCAGCCAAATGCTTTTGTTAGATTGACACCAATTAGTGTAATATCGGCAATTGTTTCTTTTCAAACAATATAACGTTGAATTTATTAAAACGTTTCCCTATCAATTGCACTTGAAGTCGCGAGAAATGTTCACTTTCAAAACACTTTACACTCCAAAACCAATTAACTTTTCGAATATAATTTTACTTTACCGATGTAAAGTAACAGCAATAAATATGCGCAAAAAATATGTGTGATAATAAGTGGTTCAAAAACTATTTTCAAGATGTTTTAACTCGTAATATCATATGCTGGACGTGCTGATAAGGGGTAGCGTTTTAAAAAATTTCTGTAATAATTAGTTAATTAAAAAACTTCCATTTCATAAGTTCAAAAAAATTCGGTAGAACGTCCTAGAGAGACCACAATGTGCGTAATTAAATAAATTTAGAGCTTAAATGTCGCGCATTCTTATTTAAAAATTATGTTATTTAACATTTAAATAAATAAATATTTTTATTAATAAGTTTGCGACATTGGAGTAAGCACCAACCTTATTTTATTTAACCATTAGTATAACATAACAAAACTTTCATCGTTCGAACCTACTGGCACGTTTCGACCTTCCATGATGATCATCAGAGTACGATGGAAAACTGACAAATGAGAATCAATCTGCAAATCATAGTTAAGGTATTAAAATTCCGATTTGCGTCTCTCAACCATAGACGTCTTGTACAAATTTTAATTGACCGAAAATACGGTTACACAATTTTTATGTAGTATTGAACATTATTCTTTTTCAGCATTCGCCACATTTATAAATGATATACATTAAACAGTTATTAATTTTGTTTATTGGGAACTCATCACACAATAAGGTCGAAACCGGTCTACTGGATGAATGGCCTTGATAAAAGAGTAAATGTTATCACTGCCCGCGCAACCAATGTTCGTATAATTATATTAATTGTGCTGTTTGTTAAAACAATACTTTAAACCTAGGTAGCGAGCTTTAGATAGTTCTAATTCAAATTGTATCTAATCAATCGCAAATCGTAGCAATACTATCGTCAGTCACACGCACTGACGCGTGTCGGCCTTTCATGATCATCCTCAGAACGCGATGGCAAATGGCTTAACGATGAAATAAAACACAATCTGTTTATAAACTGTACAAAATCAAATATGAGGCTCTCCTTCATAGAAAACACCCTCAAAAAGTACTTAACTGGAAATGTTGACTGCACAATTTCTATGCAGTCACAAATATATTTTTGTGAAATTTTTGAGGAAAACATACAATTAAAAAATGCTCAATTGATGATAAAAATGCATCAAATCAAGCTTGTGAGCTTGAAATAAACACCAATCTCATTATATTTAACCAGTCGACCAACGTAGGACACCTACGGCCAGTCAAACTTACTGATCATTAAGGAAGGTCGAAACGCATCAAGCCCTAGGAAAGACGATAGTTGTGCTATGTTATGCGACTGTTAAAATTTTAAAAAAATTGACGCTTATCTAAAGCTGCAAACTGTACAATCTCATATACGAATGTGTAAACATGCAGTAGTGAAGCTAACATTATATGAAGTCTTTACAATGTGACTTCAAAGCTTACTCACTCTATATAATATGTATACCGAGTCTGTAAATGATACTAACACTATGGCTATTGTGTTAGTAACCAATACCAACATTATAGTACCGAAAAGGTACATGGTACTAACACTATGGTTTCCGAGTCGGTACATGGTACCAACATAATGGATATCAATGTATGCTATAGTTCACAGAAATTGAGAATTACAACTATTTCTGAACACATGTTACTCCAGTAAATCCATACACTCTGGCCTTCATCGATATCAGTTATCCCATTTCGCGGTAAGCATGACATCATTCAATTCAATATATTACAGTTAAATACTGTTTGTTGCGAAGAACTAATATATATGCAAGTATGTATTAGGTTTTGCGAACCTAGTAACAGAGTGTATGGTTTAACTGGAGTAACAAGTGTTCGGAAATTGTTGTAATTCTCATTTTGGGTGAACTTTAGCATAAATTTATATCCATCAGGTTGGTATCATGTACCGACTAGGAAACCATAGTGTTAGTATTCGGTACTCATCGATTTCAAAAAAGGTATCAGTTACTAACACAACAGCCATAGTGTTAGTATCCTTTACAGACTCGGTATATATATTATATAGTGTGAGTTAGCATTGAAGTCGTATTGTCGTTGACTTCAGATTATGTTAGCTTCACTATTAGAGGTTTACACATTCGTCTAGGAGATTGTACCGTCCTATTATTCCACATTCTTCGACAAAATATATAGTGGTTAAAGGGCGTAATACCGGCTCCTACTGATGAGTCGCCAGTAAGCACGAAACAAATGTGCATGAGATTATACTTTCCGTTCATGCTGCTTTTGGTTTATCCTTCAGGTCACAACTGAACTAATCTGTTGCTAGGTTCGCAACACCTAATACATACTTGCATATATATTAGTTCTCCGCAACAAACAGTATTTAACTGCTATAAGTGCCTTGTGGTTATTTATATAATTCACTAATCATTGGTCGCGCGTATGGTTATGAAATTTATTCAAATCAAATGTGCGATCTTGATATATAAACCCATACCATTATATTTATTCATATGTCAGTACAAACTAAGCCTTGTACAATGTAGAAAAGGAAATTCATCCACTTTACCGGAAATGTCCTTTTTGTTAAATTTTCAAGTAATGTACAGAATTTAGCCGTGGACAGGGCTCAAACCTGGAGCCTGTGACTCTAATCACTGAACCACCGTGTCTTATAAAGTATTTTCTTTTAGTTGTTCGAACAGAAATCACTACAGCTGGAAATGGGCGTTCTAATTTTTGTTGTGTTTCATCCTACATTTTCAGATTTTCACAAATTTGATGAGTTTTTTCTTGCATATATTGTGATAAGTGCATATAAGCTGCACCATTGGGAAATTAAACTAAGTATTAGACCGATAAGAAACTTTAGGCCACGAATTGCACAAATTCGCTTTTTGAACCCTTATTATGTTTTGGTAGCGAATGGCACGATTTATATATCGTAAACTATTAGATTAAAAGTTTCAATCTGCTTGTAGTCAACATGTGTTATATAAATCGAGTTGGTGGGCTATTCTTCCCGTAAATCGTAATTTCGTCGTGCTCTAATGACGAAAAACATGCTTGATTGATAATATGCGTGCGACTGATTATTGTCGAAAAATACAGAACGCCTAGTGAAACCATAGTAGTTGGCTAAATTCATCTCTAAGACCTATTTTATTAATTTCCTTTTTTCCAATGACTTGGTGTTCTACCCAGCTAATGATTTAAATGACATATTGTTTAACTATACTTGAAAGTCTGGTTTGTGTTTACGCATTTGTGACTGTGTGCGTGCGTGTTCTCATTTAACCTGTTAATAGATTTTTTTATTATAGTAACCGGATGAACTGCGTAAAAAGGTGACAGGGAGCTGCAAACTGAGGCTAGACTGACTGCATAGTTTTGCTATCTTTTATTGAACGACCTACATCGTGGTAAAATTTCAGATGGACGGTAACACGGGATGAGTACTGAATTCACATGAATAGATTTTTGCGGCATTGAATGCTTTAAAATTAATTTAGCTACACAATCGATGATTTCGCGGGTGGTGATAACTTTCATCAGAATAATGTTTATGAAATTTAAATAAAAACCAATCCTAGTTCATTTAACCAGTCAGTTGAGCGTAACGACGCGTTGCGACCATCTATGAACACCATTAGACCACGACGGCAAACCGACTAACGAAGATTAAACTGCAATGCATATAAAATGTACGGAAAAGAATTGATTGTAATGATTGGAAATGCGCGATACACAATGTCAATGCGGTCGCACAATTTTCAGTTATATACTAGCTAATGTAACTAGGTTTGTCTGTTTTACTTTTGTAGGTGGAGCTAAAAAGACATCCATTTAGGCCCAAATATCCAACAAACCATCCCCGATCTGTCATTATTGAACAGAAACCACACTACATGGAGAAGTAGTACTCAAATGAGCATTTATATAATTAACCGAACATTGGTTTCGCGGTCGGAAATAACAATTAATATAATCAAGGTTGCGATATTTATATAAAAAACGTGACCTACTAAGTACCTACATCTTTCAGTATAAAATAAGAATTACATATTGTTGGAAAAGCAATTCATCCAGTAGACCGGTTTCGTCATTATTGGTAACTGATCACGTACTGGCCAGAATTTGCCGTGGACAGGGCTCGAACCTGGGTACGCGGGCTTCAGAATATGGTTCACTAACCACTGAGCCACCCTGCCGAACGCTACGAAAACGGTCTACTCGACGAATTGTCTTTTCTACGTTATACAATGTGTATTTTATAATGACAAACGAATGTTCAGAATGTTTATAGTGTTTATAACAAAATCGAAACCTGAATTTGAATAATTGTTCTCACCGCACGCACTAACCAAGTTCATCTAACTGCGAGAAATATACAGTTAATGGAAGCAACGATGATGAGTGTCGTAAATAAATGTAATAAAAATTGGTATTAAATCAAGTCAAATAAACCAATAAAGTATTGTAGGGTCATGGTAATAGCGGACTCTAAACTAAGGAAGAAATTAAAAGTGGTAGCATCGAAAAAGTACATGCGAAACGTTTTAAAACAATCCCCTACCTTAAATTTTCCAAACAAAATGAGATAATTGAACGGATTGTCGCATCAGGAGTGTATGGAATTACACGTTAGGACTGTAACCTTATGAATGCAGGTGAAAGCATGTGTCCAATTAAGGCAAGAAGAGGGGGACATAGAACTGAGTGCAAATGTGGACATGTTAATAGGTAAGATCTTGCACATCATACAGTGGAGAAGATACATACAATTAACTTGGACGGTTGTAGACGCGTATCAATATTCAATTGTAATAAATAGAGAAGATTGATCAGAGTACCTATTGACATGAAATGGAGAGTTAGTATAAAGTATTAAGCAGCCGTAGATAAATTATTAGATTTTATTCGGAACAGAATTAAATAATGGCAGGAAGCGCAGTATTCACGAATCAGAATCGGAAATTCTCTCAAGTGAATGTGTATGAACACTGGATAAAGTTAGCTTACAGTTGGCAGGTGAAGAATTAATTAAAATTAGGAATAAGCATTGAGTTAATCCTTAATTACCCTTTATCATACTGAATCTATTATACAGTGTAACACGTATTAATAAATATTTACGTTAATATAACCGATTTCACTATTTTACTGAGGTATTAATTACAGTATTTAATATTATTAATTTATTTTCCGATATTCATTCACTTTAATCTTTTAAATCTTATTTAAACTTCTTTTACAAGCCCTTGAGTATTTACCTAGAAATTATTTTGCAACTGGTACGTTTACATCATCTTGATCTCTTTCTTACAAGAGTGGTCACTCTTAAATACATTATTTACCAATGCGCAAAACAATTACTCCTGCGTACAATGGGGAATTGATCCTAATCTCTTTAGGACAATTTATATAAATGTGTTTATTCAGTTGATTTTATTAAATAAATAAATGCATTTATGAAAAAATAAATAAATAAGGACGAAACCAGTCTTACTTACTTACTTTACTTTACTGCGGCTGACTCCTTTTGGAGGATAAGCCGGCTCCACATTTCATGGAGTTTCTTGGGAATTTTGTACAAGTGGTGTCCCCTCACCACTCGGCTTTTTGATCGAGGACGCACCTCTAGCCTTTGCACATCCAAGCGCAGTCTGCAAGGCAGCAGCAAGTTGCATGGTTGCCGGTGGCTGTTGAGAGCTCATTCGCCATTCGGAAGTACGGGGTACCGTCCAGGAGTCCATGTAATCCTGTGGCTGTTGAACCCTTTTGTGGCGGTGAACACACGCCGAGTCATGATGCCGTCGTCGGGCTCATGTGGTATTTTATAGGAGATCCGATTGCCGGTCGGAAATCCACCACGCCCTGGTGAAACCACCGCCATAGCCCCGTTAGCCCATGTACGATCGGCCATCGAGACATGGTTGACACCGTCGTACCACGTTGAGGAGGGGATGGACTTTACGACGGGTAATTAATCAGCCAGGTGTTTATATAAAGATCGCAAACTTGATTATAGTAATTGTTATTCCCTTCCGCGAAACCAATGTTTTTTTAATTATATAAATGCTCATTTGAATACTACTTCCCCACGTAGTATGGTGTCAGTTCAATAATGACAAATTGGGGACGGTTTGCTGGAAATTTGGGTCTAAATGGATGCCATAGGAGCTCCACTTAAAAACGAAAAACAGACTAACCGAGTTACATTAGTTATTATATAACTGCCCAGGTTCGATCCCTGTCCACAGCAAATTCTGGACAGTACGCGATGCGCTCTCAATAAGGACAAAACCGGTCTACTGGATCAATTGTCTTTTCCACACTATACAATTCTGTAATGAATTATCGAACATTTCACTAATAGAAATCGTATCTGTCATGAATGTACTCTTTCCTCAATTTAAGTTATTTTTGTGATAGACGTCATTATGAGCTATATTATTCAAAACGTCTAGGAAGCAGGCATCGAAGATTTCCCCTAAGGTGGATTATTCGATCTTGACTATGCAGAATATATTGCATTATTATTCGACAAACAATTTTATGGCCAGGTCACCTTGCATACATTAACGGTCGTTGACATGAAATGCTCAACTTCGAAACGTAAGCTACTTCTACAGGATCATTCATCACTCAATTCAACTCAGCGGTTTCAAGAGGAGGATTTGGTCGTGAGGAACAGGTTTACATATTTTGGTTTCTGTTTGAATAACTAAGACTATATGAGTGACGAGATCAATATTAAAATCTCGAAAGCTAGAATGGCCTTATCATACATTCGTCATTTATGGCTTATAAAGTTTACCAACAAAGAATCACCAACACTTGCGTTAGTATCATTTTTTTCGAGCAACTAACAAGATTTTATCACGATAAACCAATAAAACTACATAAACTACACGTATCCGTTACGTTTTTTATAGGCTTCCAATTTCCTTGCCCAGTAGAGCCAGCGCTATATTGTCGAAAGGAACAAGATTGACAGATTTTGACATGACAGAAACATCTGAAGAAATTTAAAATCATACTGGGTAGAATAAAACTCGTTAATTTTCGATATCGTTGCAAATTTCTAGCTTAACCATTATCTTAACAGTCTTATCTTAGGTAGACAGGTTTAACTATGAGACTCGGTCGTGCTTATTACGCAATATAGTTAAAACCACAAGGAAGCCGTATTGCTGATATCACCTTGGTTTGAAACTGAATTTTCCATAATTGCGTTGTGCATAGATCTAGGCTATCTCATTTCCGTGTGTTACATATTTGAAGATCTCTATCTGAACTAGATCCATTTCGTACGTCAAGCTCCTATAAATTTTTTTTGTCTAGGTTATTATTTTATATTTATTTAATTTATACTATTATTTAATTATTTAACAATCTGTCTTTCGTTTCTTCCTCATGGTTATATAGCAGTATAGTATTAGTTACTACCGGCTGTTGTATAGCTGTCTGTGATGATTTTGCACAAAGCCTTCTGGAAGAAAACGAATCCGAGTGGCTAAAATGAGATGTTTATTTGTTAAAGCATTTGAAGAAATTTTGAAGCGGCTGAGAGTCCACTGTACATGTGTTTGCGTGAATTCTGCTCCAGTATTTAGGTGATAACTTTTTTTCGTATACATTCGCGCTAAGTTCTTGCATTCAAACACAAACAATGATGACGACCATATTCCAAAATGATCAAAGTGTTTTTGTAACCTTCTTTTCCTTCATTACTGGCGAAAGAAATGATAACGTTGCTAGTACGATTTTCTCAGATATTGCGTTCATCTGTTCGAAACGCTACTATCTGTTGATAAACTCTGGCAGCAAACTGCACAGATACAAAATATTACATTGTTTAGCTTAGGCAAATCCAAAAACATTCAGAACACTGGTAAACTTTCACGCGGAAATATTTCATTCAGCGACAAAATCTTGATTTTAGTATCTGGCGAGCGTAAAAACGTTCTACCAAAACCGTACTAGCACTTTCTATGTTTTCTATGTACATTTAAACCAATCTTGACGTCTTTGCGATAAAGCATGACTGTATGCATTTAGAATCGGATAATGTGCTATCAACTTTGCTGGCCAAATTAATCGCCAGGCGCGATATTTCTTTGACTTCATATCACCTAACCACATCATTAAATTGGTCACGCAATGGGGAATGGTGTTACGTGCCTGCCATTAAACTAGCCCAACTTTAGCAATAACAGCTGTTGCCCTATCTGAATAGAGAGTGGACGAAAACTTCTCCTCGTGTACAATCGTGTATATGGCTTATAACCGAGCTTATAAGTTTAATGCAATTTTAACGAATGCGCCGTGGCGACTTATTTGTGCAGCTGACATTCACGGTAATTTCGAAAGTTAGTCATTGGTTACGTGTTTGTGTGTATTTAACACTGCACGTTCCAGTTTTCTAGATGAAGGTTTAATGTTAAATTCTTATACAAAGAAACTGTCAATATTACAAAAGCCCGTCAATAATTAAAATACCCTTGTTATTTGACCACACAAGCAGACAAATAACTTAAAAGATGAAAACGTTTGGCCAAAAATTATAATATCGTAAATTTAGTACTGATATTAAGTTTTCAATGCCTATACGAACGTACAGCTTTATTGTGTCAAGCATATATTCTCTATTCTTAATTCTGCGCTGAATAATTCTTTGTCTATAGCCTAATTCTCTAAGTGTATAGTTACATTCAATCATAGCGCAGTGGCATTGATAAAAAAAAATTTTCGTATTTTTTTACGATATTCCGCAAGTTTAACTAAAAGAGTCGAATGGTAGAAAAACAAAAAAAACCATATTCCGTCTTCTGAACAGATACGATTGCCCAGTCTATTTGATATGACAAAAAATTTCTGATTTCAAATTGAGAATAGGACAGGCATTTTCTAGATTTTCTTATTGAAAGTGTTTGGTTGTAGGGCAAGTTTATTGTACCACATTAATGATTTGCATAAATATTTTTTTAATTTCAAGTTCAAAGGAGTTTAATGCGGTACCAAGCACATTTTTGTTTTTAGA
>JAQBSW010014320.1:0-11900 GCA_029291075.1 Eudiplozoon nipponicum
TTGGCTGGGGTAACATGTGGTCAAAAATAGTTGTAATTTTGTTTTGGTGAACTTTAGCCTGCATTGAACTCCGTTGTGTTTTACCATGTACATTTTTGTTACTATAATGTTGACACCGATTACTGATAAAGTAGCCATAGTGATGGTACCATTTAAAGACACGGTATATATATATATATATATATATATATATATATATATATATATATATATATCTTTATGATGTCCATTCCTGTTTAATTTACCACAGTATTCTTATAATTAGGAAAACACAAATAACAAAGTGGATAAAGGCCATTTATTTCGTGAATACTAATCATCTCTTATACAATCATACATATTTATACATTTTGGATTTTCAATTGATTATGCTGGTGGTAACAAATCTGACTCGTTTTTACTGTTGTTTCTTGTTTTGACTAGTTGGTGAGTGTGTATGCGTTTGTGTTTGTGCGTATGCGTGTTTGCATGTAAAGGTCATTCACGCAGTATTGCGAAGTGATGTCTGAGATCTTGTCGTTATTGTTTTGATAGCTTGAGAATTAACCATTTGTGCGCATTGTTCACTGTTACATATACAAGTGCTATTTTTCCCAGTATAGTTGATCGTTTCACCTCGTTGCGCAAAGTTTTCACGTGGTAACAACGCCAGTGTTGATTGCAGTGTTAAACGCTCACATTGTTTGGAGACTTCTGTTATAGTATGCGCCTCTGTTATTTCCACTTCAGTTTGTTGCCAATCCGATTGTACGTTTGTTGATTCTAGTCGAGGGCCTGTTTGTTCTTGGCTGGATACTAGTAGATTGTTGTTGAATTTTGTTATTCTTGGCCAGTCGATAAGGATATCATGTTTATGAAACTTTTGAATGTTAAGGTCAGGTGCTTGTTGTTTTATGTAAAGGGCTTCGTAGATAGATATTAATTTTTCTGATTTTGCTTTATGTAGAATTGTGAAATTGGTCAAATTGACAGGGTGCCCCGTTGTCAATATATGATCGGAAATAGCTGATTTTCCTGACGGGGGCAAGCCTTTGTTAATCAATTTCTGTGGCAAATGTTGCTGGATTCTGCTTATCAATTGCTTCTTCGTACGTCCGATATATGTGCTACCGCACATACATGAGAATTTGTAGACTATGAATGATTTGGAGAGAATTGGCAATTGATCTTTGGCATCCAAGCACCTGACCTTAATATTCAAAAGTTTCATCAACATGATATCCTTATCGACTGGCCAAGAATAACAAAATTCAACAACAATCTACTAGTATCCAGCCAAGAGCAAACAGGCCCTCGACTAGAATCAACAAACGTACAATCGGATTGGCAACAAACTGAAGTGGAAATAACAGAGGCGCATACGATGACAGAAGTCTCCAAACAATGTGAGCGTTTAACACTGCAATCAACACTGGCGTTGTTACCACGTGAAAACTTTGCGCAACGAGGTGAAACGATCAACTATACTGGGAAAAATAGCACTTGTATATGTAACAGTGAACAATGCGCACAAAATGGTTAATTCTCAAGCTATCAAAACAATAACGACAAGATCTCAGACATCACTTCGCAATACTGCGTGAGAATGACCTTTACATGCAAACACGCATACGCACAAACACAAACGCATACACACTCACCAACTAGTCAAAACAAGAAACAGCAGTAAAAACGAGTCAGATTTGTTACCACCAGCATAATCAATTGAAAATCCAAAATGTATAAATATGTATGATTGTATAAGAGATGATTAGTATTCACGAAATAAATGGCCTTTATCCCCTTTGTTATTTGTGTTTTCCTAATTACGTAAATATATATATATATATATATATATATATATATATATATATATTATTATTATTATTATATTATATTTAGTGAGTTGGCGTTGAAGTCGCATCGTCGAAGACTATATGCAGTTAGCTTCAGTACTACAGGTTTACACATTTGTATAGGAGATTTTACCGTCCTATTTTCCAACATTACTCCCACTACTATATAGTGGGTATTAGGCGTAATACGGGCTCCTACTGATAATTCACCATTAAGCACGAAACAAATGTACACGAGATTGTACTTTCCGTTCATGCTGTCTTTGGTTTATCCTTCTGATCAAATTTGAACTAATGTGTTATTATTTGCGCAACATCTAATACTCATACGTCTTTATGAATTTCGATGTAAAAAAACTCATTATAAATATCCTTAATGAAGCCCAACATTCCAATCTGGATTTTACTGATGTTGCTGTTCTGTTAGCACATAAGAATAACTATCTTTAGAATGTTAGAAATGCATTCAGAAAGTGTCCACCTGGTAAAGTTTGAATCGAAATGACTGGAAAAATTTGCGGTGGTTAACTTTTTTTCGAAGCATAAGATCATGTTTTATGACGACCACGTTGCCACTTAATGAACTCGTCTATCTAGTACTCGTAGCAACAACGAACAGAAGAGCTTTTGGAGTGTTTTTTTTAAATTATTACTAACCCTGCTGCAATCTACAGCACTTTAAGAAATTCATTCTGCAATCACCCGTCTATTTAATAGGACAAATGTTCGATGTCTTCAAGCCAAACATATTTCCAGTTCTTTGTATCGTTGAGACATTGCAAATGAGCGCTCAATGCCGTACTAGCTAAAATAGTTTAGCATATCAATGTATTCATTCAGTTTTGCTTCGGTCATTATTAGCTACGCGTCAAGATGCAATAAGTATGACAAAAAATAATAATTTAGGTAACAAACTATCAAAAAAGATTGATTTTTGTGTAGGAGAATCTAGTTAATATAAGTATATCTACCAAGATAATACACATAAGTGACGCAAACTAAACCTCTACACAAAACCATAAATACCAAGAAAAATTGGAATAAAAGATTCGAAATTAATAATCAAATTCGTGAAATTAATAGCAAAATTTTAGATAAGAATTATATTTTCATAGATCTGTACCCTTGAATGTATCATATCCAATAATATTTGAGTTTCTTTTTGTATTTAAGTTTGACAATGCATCCGATTAATGTAAGACGGGAAATTCAAGTGTTTTTGTTTATGCGCACGTTAAAATTCAAATTGAGTTCGTAATACTGTGGATGCTGGTTGCCTCATGGTTTGATACTACCAGATTTATATTAGCCTTTCTACAGTAAAGCTTCGATAGTAAGTTCTACAACTAAACAATCATTTATTGTGCGGTTGATAGTAAAAATTCTTTAATTCACGTTTGCGAGCTTGAGGCAAACACCAATATCTAACCAATCACACACCAGTAAAACTAACGTTAGCCTTATGTACTGACGCGTTTCGTTCTTCCATGATCATCATCAGATCACAACGGCAAACTAACTAACGTGGATCGAACCGAAACGCATATATAATTAAAAGAAAATTGGATATGGAGTTATGATCTATAGTTGTCTCACATACGTTATACTTTTTGAAAATAATGTGTTGTGCGACAGGGACTAGATTAATTACTTGATCCTTCTTGAATCCAACAGGTTGCCTGCATCCACTGTCTATCTGATTAATCTAGATATTTCGACTTCCGGTTTCGGAAGCATTTTTCAACGGAAAGCACATCCAACAAACAATTTGACAGTCAATATGTCAAGTGGAAAATTTAGTTTAAACAGTCTCATTTATGCCTATTGCTAGATCTTTTAAGCACAACAGTCTTTTCAATCTGTAAGTGAATGTCAAATTTGTTTGTGTATGTGTCTGTATGTGTACACTCATCAAAAGGAAATTTCAGTGATTGAATAACACAAACTGACGACTCACTTAATAAGCGTACGCCATGCCTGTGTGTATGTGCTCTCGTTTATTTTGGATTGAGAAGTAATCAGTTACTGCACGTGTACACTCATCCCAGTGAAATTACAGTGATTTAACAACATCTGACGATTCACTAGATAAGCGTACGCCACACCTCTGTGTGCATTTGTGTGGGCGTTTGTTTAAGATTGAGAAATAATCGGTTACATATAATTATTCGCACGTGTATCACTCATGCAAGTGATTGTCAAATCGTTTATGGGATGTGATTTCCGTAGAAAAAGGATTCCGAAACCGGAATTCGAAATATCCGGAGTCAAATTGAAGAAAGTGAATGCAAACACTTTGTCTGGTACGTTATATATAACTGGAAATGGCGGCTGCATATTATCTATACAAACTCAAAAATTAATATTCTTAAGCAATCGCCACATGCACGTGTGACTGGCCGTAATATGCCACCCGCACAATTAATAGTATACCTTCTGAATATGTGACGAACCTGCAAAAAGTTCATGTTTAGGACTGCGGAGAAATCGCAATCGACCTTTCCAGTCAAACAAAATGTTTGCCGACTACCAGTATTGAGATCCTCAAATGTAATTTTTCTTTCCTTATAAGTTTATTGAGATTTGGTTCTAGTTAGTCAGTTTGATTTGGTACTTTTATGATGACTATAGATCGTCAAAACGTGCTAGTACGTAGGGTTGACCGTAGTTTTGCTTTGTTATGCGACTGGTTAGATAAAATAGGATTAATGATTATTTCAAGCTCGCTTACTTTATTTAAAGACGTTTTGCGTTCATGGAAGGTTAGATATTGTACAGCCGTCATTCAAATTAAGTACCTTGTGTGTGGACCTACTGCGTGGGAGATTTTACTTGCAGTCAATTAGTGTCCTGTTTTTCTGTACGGCAAGTCCAGTCGAAAGTTGGCCTAAGTTAGCTATACTCTTAGCGCTATTTCTGGTTTCGACTCTAGGTAGGATTTTAAGTTCTTTTAATCAGCCTAATTTTGTTTCAGACTGGATGTTGATTGGAATTTATTTTAAAATTAGAAATGATAAAATGCGTCTACATTTTGAAGAGAAGAATCTGGGTTTAATCCTATTTTACCTGTTGAATAGATAATCAAAATGATATTTCATAGGAAATCTTTTTTTGACTAGACATGCAATTACTTTTATATATAGGCTTTTATTTAAATGGTATAGATTGAGAACTTCAGCTTTAAGATCGTCGCAGACAATTTAGTTTATTTTGCTTTATTTACAGCCTATCCCAAGGTTACGGAATCCATCGCGTGATATGGAATTCAACACTCAGAGAATATTTGTAAAGTTGATAGGAACGAGTTCGCGAAGAGATAATAAATACTTCTACTTGATGACGCTATTATCTGATTTAAATGAGCAAGGTGGTGATTATTATAATCAAGATTGCGGTCTTGATATAAACACCTGACTCATTAATTACTTACATATGTCAGTATAATCTAAGAATGGTATAGTGTAGAAAAGGCAATTCATTCAGTAGATTCTACACTATACAATTCTTAGTTTATACTGACATATGTAAGTAATTAATGGGTCACGTGTTTATATTAAGACCGCAACCTTGACTATAATAATTGTTATCACCACCCGCGAAACCAATGTTCTTTTAATCATATAAAGGTGGTTATTATTTTCAGTTTAAAAAACGAATTAATGTAAATAAACTGGTATTTTAATCACAATTTGCCGAATATTCCCAAGAATATCTTAAATATTTTCAAATAGCAACAGCGGGATATGCCGAAGTCAACACGAAAAAAAAGTTCAGTCTCATGCACGCATGCGTTTCGTGCTTAATAGTGATTAATCAATAGAGCCGGCACTTCGCCAAAGACCCACAGTATATCTGAACATCGGCCAGTCCAAAACTCTATAATTTAATGGCCAAATATGTAGTGGGTTCGAGACGTAATGCCAGCTCCAACTGATGAGTCGCTCATACGCTCTAAACGCATTTGTGCATGATAATACGCTTTTGTTCATGCTCACTTTAGCCTATTCTTCTGATTGTATGTGTAATAATCTGTTACCATGTTCACAATTCGTAATACATTATAATTATTCTCAATCAAGCATACATAAATATATAAATTTCTTCTTTGTGGCAACAGAATACATCTAGCAAATATTGGCTATAAGTAAGCAATTAGACTAAATTTGTTCTCTAAATGCGAAATACAATCCACTGGGAGATCACTTGACTGTTAAATGCCTGATCCATGCTTGATTGCTTGTGGGCCAAATCAGTTTAAATGAAAAATCTGTAGTCTGCCTAGGTAATTTAAACGAGAGAAGCAGCATGAAAACAATCTACTAAATTGAAATTACTTCGGAATGTCAATGATAGCACAATAAGGAATTGAAAGAACTGTTGGCAAGAGTAAACGGATATCTTGAGAAGTTACATAAATGGGGTAAATCACAAGCAAAAAATCATATATCAGTTAATATATTTCGATTACTGGTCAAAACTGCTTAAAAGATAAAACGTAAAGACGGTAGTGGTATTCGAAGGTCTTCTATGCACTAAGTTCCACAATTTATTTTGCGCCCCCACTGGAACCTGTTTCCCATTAGATTAATGTATATTTTTATCCTTGAATGTTGAACCAGCTTATGTGTAGTTCCAGTCAGTCGCAAAAAATGACTCATTAGTTATGTGAGCAGTTTATTTACTTTTATTCAAATCAGTTGAAATGGCCTTAATATAGTCAATTCAACTACTCGGAACAATAAATGCAAAATAAATCAACACCGCTATTTGATATTTATGAGATATTAAAAACAGAAGGTTAATCGCTTGCGCAGAAATAAAAGAGATATCTCCATTTTAATTTGGGCGTTGGTATTGCCCTTAGCGCGCGAGCTGAAGCTTGCATAATAGAATGGAACCCTTTAAATAGTCGATTGTGTGCGGCACGTTTAAATACATCTACTAAAACCAAAGCTCTCAACACAAATACTTCTGCTCGCGTTAAGGTCTACAACGAATTAACGCATAACTTTACAACCAGCAATGGTGTTCGTCAAGGTTTTCCACTTTCCCCATTTTTGATTAATTTTGTAATCGATGCTATTATGAACAACACTCTCCCACACATTCCGGATGCTGGAATTGAAGCTCTCCCGGGCGATAAACTAGCCGATCTTGACTATGCGGACTATATCATACTATTATTCGATAATCAGGATGCTGCCCAGGCCACCTTGAATAGATTAGCAGACATTGTTCCGTCTTTCGGTATGAAATTTGCACCCTCTAAATGTAAGATACTGTTACAGGATCACCCACCACTCACTCCAACGTTGCGACTGCAAAATGAAGATCTAGACATAGTCGACAGGTTTACATATCTTGGGAACTCTATCAATAACGGAGGCAATATGTCCGATGAGGTGAGAATACGGATCGCGGAAGCTAGAGTAGCTTTCTCGAACCTTCGTCATTTATGGAGAAACTCGAATATTTCACTTTGCCTTAAAGGCCGTGTTTACAATGCATCTGTACGCGCAGTCTTACTATACGCTAGTGAAACTTGGCCTCTTAGAGTTGATGATTTGAGACGCTTACAGGCATTCGATCATCGTTGTTTGAGAAGTATAGTACATGTTGTGTGCAGATTTTGACATGGCAGAAACAATTGAAGTCAGTTACATCCAAATTTGGTAGTATAGGACCCACTAGTCTGCCAGGATGGGGTCCTCGTGCGCATCGTAGTTCTTGGTTAGAAACCCTTATCGATATAGCATCGAATCGAGCTCAGTGGCGATCTTGTTGCGGATGTCTAGTAGAATCATCTTCGTAACTTTCTTTTCTTAGTAGGGCAAAGTTAGCTGCGAGGTTTGGTTTTTTTTGTGACGTAAAATAGTGAAATCCGCAAGGAAGCTGTGCTGCTGATGTCGCCTTGCCCGAATGCTAACTTGGCCATAATGGTGTTGTGGAGAGGTTTAGTTTGCCTCATTTCTGTGAGTTATCCTGATAAATTTACTCATAGTAGCAAGGTTTTCATTCTCTCCTACCCCTCTCCCTCTCTCGTAAATCTCAATAATAATTTATCTAAATTCACTTTTTTTTCACTCCTTATGGTTATATGGCAGTGAAGCATTAGCCACTTGACTTTTGTGTGGCTGGAAATGATGATGATGATGATAATGATGATGATGATGATGATGATGATGATGATGATGATGATGATGATGATGATGATGATGATGATAATGATGATTTTAACGGCTATTCACAAAGTAGACAATGGTGAATTAATGCTGAATAGGACTAGTCAGAGAGTACAATGATAGTATGTATTAGATTTTGTGAACCTAGTAACAAATTAGTTCAGTTGTGACCAGAAGGATAAACCAAAGGCAGCATGAACGGAAAGTATAATCTCATGCACATTCGTTTCGTGCTTACTGGCGACTCATCAGTAGGAGCCGGTATTACGCCTTTTAACCACTATATATTTGGTAGAAGAATGTGGAATAATAGGACGGTACAATCTCCTAGACAAATGTGTAAACCTGTAATAGTGAAGCTAGCATCATCTAAAGTCAACGACAATGCGACTTCAATGCTAACTCACACTATATAATATATATACCGAGTCTGTAAAAGATACTAACACTATGGCTATTGTGTTAGTAACTGATACCTTTTTTGAAATCGATGAGTACCGGATACTAACACTGGTTTCCGAGTCGGTACATGATACCAACCTGATGGATATAAATTTATGCTAAAGTTCACCCAAATAGAGAATTACAACAATTCCCGTACACCTGTTACTCCAGTTAAACCATACACTCTGGCCTTCATCGATATCAGTTATCACATTTCGCGGTAAGCATGACATCATTCAATTTAATATATTACAGTTAAATACTGTTTGTTGCGAAGAACTAATATATATGCAAGTATGTATTAGGTTTTGCGAACCTAGTAACAAATTAGTTCAGTTGTGACCAGAAGGATAAACCAAAGGCAGCATGAACGGAAAGTATAATCTCATGCACATTCGTTTCGTGCTTACTGGCGACTCATCAGTAGGAGCCGGTATTACGCCCTTTAACCACTATATATTTGGTAGAAGAAGGTGTTCGGAAATTGTTGTAATTCACAATTTGGGTGAACTTTAGCATTAATTTATATCCATCAGGTTGGTATCATGTACCGACTCTGAAACCATAGTGTTAGTATCCGGTACTCATCGATTTCAAAAAAGGTATCAGTTACTAACACAATAGCCATAGTGTTAGTATCCTTTACAGACTCGGTATATATAATATATAGTGTGAGTTAGCATTGATGTCGCATTGTCGTTGACTTTAGATGATGCTAGCTTCACTATTACAGGTTTACACATTCGTCTAGGAGATTGTACCGTCCTATTATTCCACATTCTTCTACCAAATATATACTGGTTAAAGGGCGTAATACCAGCTCCTACTGATGAGTCGCCAGTAAGCACGAAACGAATGTGCATGAGATTATACTCTCCGTTCATGCTGCCTTTGGTTTATCCTTCTGGTCACAACTGAACTAATTTGTTACTAGGTTCGCAAAACCTAATACATACTTGCACATATATTAGATCTTCGCAACAAACAGTATTTAACTGTAATACATTGAATTGAATGATGTCATGCTTACCGCGAAATGTGATAACTGATATCGATGAGAGGCCAGAGTGTATGGTTTAACTGGAGTAACAGGTGTTCGGAAATTGTTGTAATTCTCAATTTGGGTGAACTTTAGCATAAATTTGTATCCATCAGGTTGGTATCATGTACCGACTCGGAAACCATAGTGTTAGTATCCGGTACTCATCGATTTCAAAAGAATTATCAGTTACTAACACAATAGCCATAGTGTTCGTATCCTTTACAGACACGGTATATATATTATATAGTGTGAGTTAGCATTGAAGTCGCATTGTCGTTGACTTTAGATTATGTTAGCTTCACTATTACAGGTTTACACATTCGTCTAGGAGATTGTACCGTCCTATTATTCCACATTCTTCTACCAAATATATAGTGGTTAAAGGAGCGTAATACCGGCTCCTACTGATGAGTCGCCAGTAAGCACGAAACGAATGTTGCATGAGATTATACTTTCCGTTCATGCTGCCTTTGGTTTATCCTTCTGGTCACAACTGAACTAATTTGTTACTAGGTTCGCAAAACCTAATACATACTTGCATATATATTAGATCTTCGCAACAAACAGTAATTAACTTATTTAAGGAAGGAGGATATGTAATTTATGGAGCGTTGACTAAAATCTTTGTTTAGTTCTGAACTCGTACCGATTGCTTAGTGTTGAGTCGACTATTATTCATATCTTCAAAGAAAGCAATCTTAATTTGTGTGATGATCATCGTGGTATAAGCTTGACTCTAGTCGTGTTTAGGTTATTTATTTCGAGTATCCTATGTCGTCTTAGCACTTTACTTAAATCACACACTAGAGAAGAACAAGCTGGATTTCGATCAGGATGAGATTGTATAGAACAGCGTCATGTAATTCGGCGTCCCACAACAGCTATCTTTCTAGTCCATCGAAAAGTGGTGTATCCAAAACATTTATAAATATTCGCACTCTCACCACAAACGTATCTGGTCGCGTTAAGGTCTACAGCGAATTAACGCAACATTCCAACCAGAAGTGGTGTTCGTCAAGGTAGTCTACTTTCCCCGTTTTTGTTGGGCCTTGAAATAGATGCTAGCTATGGACAATACTTTTCCAAACAATCTGGATGCATGTTTCGAAGATGCTTCCGGAGGCGGCAGTCGAATCGACCATGACCATGCAGACGATATCGTATTGTAATTTGTCAGCCGAGATTCTGCTCAGGCCACCTTGAATAGATTATCAGTCGTTTTTTCTTCTTTCGGTATGTAAATTTGCACCATTTAAATGTAAGATACTTAAACTGCGCCAGCTCGGTCACTGCTTCGCGTATGCTTTCATTTCCATTGTTCAGTTGCGCAATGTTATCTCATATGGTGCCAAATAGTGGCGTAGGAAGACAAGGTGGACAGATCTTTGACACGACAGGGATAGTTGAAAGCAACTAAATTTAGACCGGATAGTGCGTGGGATCCCACTCGTTTGCCAGGATGGGTTCTACATGCGCATCAGCATTTTATCTTTGGCAATTATGCGCGATATGGCATCGAGTCTGGATTCAGATTTCGAGTAGAGATCATCTAGCAAAACTTTCTTTTCTTAGTTGGACAGAGTTAACTGCGAGGTTTGGCTGGGTTTACAACGTGGTACGGTGAAAACCGCAAGGAAGCTGTATTTGCTGATGATGGCTTTCCTTAAATCTGGCATGGTATTAATGGTTCGTGTATAGGTTTAGTTTGCGGCACATCTGTGTGTTGTCCTAATGGATATACTAGACTCGCCCTATGACAAATCGTTCTTCTTTAATAGTTCGTTAACCAATTTGTTATTTATGTTATTCTTATTGCTTTATAGACTTATCTTGTTTTTACTATGATGTTTCTTATGGTCACATGGCAGTGAATCTTTAGTTACCATTGACTTATGCATTGATATGTGATGATGATGATGATGACGATGATGATGATGATGATGGTGTACATCGTATCTGTCTCCGCGATAGATGTGTTCATCACTACTCTCATCATTCTGAAGTCTTCCACACGTGTAATTCCTATCAAGTTATGCCGTATTGTTTACGTAACAAATGGTCATATATCTCACTCATTGTCTAGACGTCCATACTAATCTTACAACTAAAATTTAGTAAATTTGGCTTCCTCTATTTATTCGAGATTTATTTATATTTATTTACGACCTTCCTAACGTGTGGGTATGCCTAAATATCTGGCATTTTATAAAAAATCACCTATATGCACTGTGGCACACGTGGAAATGCCCCCACCATACTCATATATATATATATATATATATATATATATATATATATATATATATATATATATATATATATATATGTCTACAACACGTGTATTTACACTACTTTGCACGATAATAATAAAGAAATTTAACCTCCAAACCCACAAAT
>JAQBSW010014321.1:0-11900 GCA_029291075.1 Eudiplozoon nipponicum
ATATATATATATATATATATAATGGATTGATTTCTGTCCTAGTTACTAGTGTGAAGTCGCATCGCCAAGTTCTGTGAGATTTATGTTATACCACTTATCTGCATCTAAAATTAATTTCGTATATTTTTTATTTGGAAGAAACAGCACATTTAATAACGATGTGGATAATGTCTTTTTATTTTGAGTATGCTTACCTACACATCGCAATCTCTTAATTGCATACATCCTGGGATTTCATTTGATTATGTGGATGGCAAATAGTCTGATTTTCAGTTTTACTTCTATTTCTTGTTTCGGTTGATTAGTTAGTGTATATGCGTATGTGGCTGTGTGTTTCTCTCCGTGTAATTATCTTTCTCACTGTATTGAAGAGTGATGTCTGAGATCTGGTCATTCTTGCACTGAGGGGTTGAGTATTGACCAAATGTTCGTTTTGTTGACTGTTACATGTACGAACGTTTGTCCACGAATGCTATCTTGCATTTAGTCTTGTTCCTCAGTTTTGTTCCGCCCCCTTGATAACAGCGTAGGGTGTGCAGATTGCATTGATGATCGCTCATATTGCTTTGATAATTCTGTTGCTGTTAACGATGGTAATTATGCCGTTTTTGGAGCTAGTTGTCTTCTTCATTTTGTTGCCAATCCGATAGTAGAGGAGTTGCATTTGGCAATTTATGCGATAATTATTTTATGCATAAAAGGTATCTAAGCGGCAAAGTAAAACTAACAGAAGATACTAGAGGTCCATAGTTCAGCATAACATCGAAGCAACTTCAATGATTAGCTGTAACCACAGGAGTAGACAATCCATCTTTTTATCGGAGACTACTAGTCGTCATATCCGCCCCCTGATCACAGCGAACCGTATTCTCATGTGCCAAGAGATAATTGGAAGGGGAAAATATGTGAGGGTCTAGCGGTTTATGTTTACTGTTTACTGCGGCTGACTCCTTTTAGAGGATAAGCCGGCTCCATTGATATCCCGAATTAAGCCTCTCCATGCCGGGCGGTTGGCAGCCATTTCGGAACATAAAGAGGGCCAATGACGCTCCCAGTGACGCGGACCATAAACATTGCGTAAACCTAGGAGTTCCATGTCCGATTTGATTGTTGCAAGCTGTCTTCAGTTGCCCACCTCGGCGGCGGCGCCAGTTTGCACATTGACCTGGGTTCATCACCTGCCGTACCAGTTCGTCTTCGGGTTTGCGTAGTAGGTGCCCGAACCATTGAAGTCGACGATGTTGGATCCAGACGGATAGTTGCATGATGTCCCCGCATTGGTGACGAACAGATGCGTTCGACACCCGGTCCACCTATTTTGTCTTTGTGATGTACCTAAGGCACCAATGGTCGAATACTTCAAGATTTTTGGAGTCCTCAGAACGTAATGGCCAAGTCTCACAGCCATACAGTAGCACAGGGCGAACAGTAACCCGGTAGACTCGGATTTTCGTTTTGAGGCTGATTTCACTTCTTCTCCAAAGTGAGTTCTTCAATTGTATGAAAGCAAGTCTGGCACGGTCGATGCGTTTTCGGACTTCATTCTTTGCTTGACCAGTTGGAAGTATTTTTGAGCCAAGGTACGTAAAATCGTCGACTGTTTCGATTGGGCTGTCGTACACCGTGAGCTGCTCATCAGATGAAGATACACTGATGGCGAAGGCTTTCGTTTTGTCGGCATTGATTTCCAGACCAACGGCTGATGAAAACTGGGCCATTTAATCCAAAACGGTTTGCATGCTCCCAAAACTGTCAGCAAGGAGAACAACATCGTCTGCGTAATCAACATCCGTCAGCCATAGGTTATTTGATACTTGAACGTCGCGGAACTCAGTTAGCGCGTTGCTCAGAATCCAGTCAACCGCATAATTGAACAATATGGGTGACAAGGGACATCCTTGTCGAACCCCAGTGTGCAGACTGAATTCATCCGATTCTTCTCCGTAAACACGTACTCTGGCTTTGGTGGCTGCATAGTAGGCCTTGATCAGATTGACGAGTTTTATGGGCATTCCGTCGAGCAGCATGATGTTCCATAGGGAGTCGCGATCAACAGAGTCAAAAGCAGCTCGGAAATCAATAAAACAAGCGACGAGTTGTTCCAAAACTCGCCGTCTACGCACCAACCCTCGCAGCTGATTCAGATGTGAAAGATGAGTTCTACGACCAACTGCAAGAGACTATCAACGGAATTTCCAGAGGCGACATACTGTTTGTCGCTGGTGACTGGAACGCACGAACAGGACCTTCTGACTCATCCACCAGACACATACTGGGAAAGTTTGGTCTAGGTGAACGCTGCGAGAACGGAGCACGACTTATCAGCTTTGGTCTAGCAGTAAATAGGGCTCATTCGAAAGGCATGGTTAAAAATTTATTATTGGCATTGGCTCCTCTGAATCCCACCTACGTTTATTTTATGGCCTAAAATTGATATATCCGAATCCTGCCAAACTAATATTATTCTAATAACATCTCGTGAATGAATAGTTAGTACTTGCATTGAATGCACCGATTCCGTGGCGTAGGGGTTGAGCTTCAGGGCTAAACCAAATGAATTTCGGTTGAAATCCCGGCCACACCAGTTCTGGAAACTACTTTATGAGTAATCAATAAGGACGGAGCCGGTCCGTTTGAGGAATGGCATTTTTCACCTTTTGCGACACCTTGTACCGACAGAGTGTAAAATCAAATTCTGTAAACTCCTTGCTTTATTTCGTTTGAACGATTGTAAACACAAAATATGAAATAACGTGATCAGTTCGGATGAGACTATCAATAAATGTTCTTCTTTGTCGAAACCTAAATATTTGCATTCTACTTTTTTTAAAACATTAATTTGCTCAGTTAAACGACGGTAACGTATAAAGATTAGGAAATTACATGACTGAAGTGAGCAAGAGAAAAGTGTAATGGTCCCTAGAAGAGTGCTATCATGATCACAAGACCGGGGAGATCACAATCTATTTCAGTATAAACATGTAGGCAAACATACACAAAAACTGTAATTACGTATAAAATATATAATGTTTTTCGCGACAGAATATGCTCGCGGAACTTTGATTACATTATTAAATAAATCGTTTTCAATTGCACGGATGGCGATTGGGATTTTTAAAATAAAGTTTGATTATTTGAAACGTACACCAATCCTTTGATCGATTTAACTGGTCTCACAAGGGCGAAACTACGGCCAGTCATTCATACAATAGATTTTAAAATATCATTATAGACGATAAAACAATATGCATGTATAGTTGGATTATAGGGTATACGTGGATATGAAGCCATTATATCTGGTGACTTATGATTATTTCGGTAAGTAAGATGAAAAGAAATAATGAAAATTCCATTAAATTTGTCCTCCAGTGCATCGTTGGGGCACTAACACTAATCTATGAACCTATAACTCCTGCTACGTTACTTCAATGTACATAATTACACAGCGAATGAATTTTATCCTTTACTTTGTAAATAACTCTTGATATCTGCAATAATAATTCGTCTAGTTATCTCGGATTTCGCATTGGCACTCGAGACAATCTGTATTATTTCATTCCATAAACTTCAGTTTTGTTGAAATTGCTCGAGATCCACTTGAATACATGCGTCAAACCATTAACAAATGTAACACTATCGCTGGCCCTTTTGAGTTTGAACTTGCAATTAGAGGATGCTGATTGCCGTAAATGGAGAAGTTAAGCAATCGCCTTGATAACCAGCACACTTTTGGGTTCTCTTCACTAGGCTTCGCTGCTCAGTCGGAATTTGGTGGCTCGCCTAATGACCTGCAACGCTTAATGACATTGTAAGTTTGTGAGTTTAGCTGAAAACAGCAGTGCGGATTTCTCTTCACGAGTTTAACAGAAACATACATTTAGAGGAGAAGAATAACGTAGGCTCTTCCAATTTTGATTTTCAGTACAAATACGGGTCGTGAAAGCGTGTAGCTGCGACTCCGTGGAATCCGCGTTCAGTAAGATCTAGCAAGGTTATAATATGCACAATGCAGTTGGATGAGTGAAAACTTCAATGAATCTGGCGGTTGGCAGTTTCAATGAAGAGGCCTTTCCTATTGGCATTATATACGCTAAAAGCTATCGCATCTGAGTCCGAGATCTCAATTTGTGTTATTTAGCGTGTTCGTTAATATTATTAGACGGGTTTTAAGCTATTCATACATTTAGTGAAACTAAAATTAAACATTAATTGATTGCGCAGGTGGTGGCAACAATTCTTCAAATCAAGTTTGCGCGTTTGAAGTAAAAACCAATCCCATTTTATTTAATCGGTCGTCGAACAACATAGCAAAATGACCGCCAGTCGCAACGCACTGACGCGTTTTGACCTTCCATGATGATTATCAGAATACGACGAAAAAGTGAATATCGAGGTTCGATCCGCATTTCATGTATATGGGAAACAAATTATATATGCGTTTTTCATTTATGCAAAATTTCTATGCAGTCACGAACATTAACTGTTTTCAGCTTTTAGCTTCATGATCTTAAACTTGATTTAAAGAATTGTTACCATCAACCGCGCAATCAATTACTGTTAAATTTTATTGCCTATAGATATAAATGTAGCGAAAGCTGCAAACAGTTAATGTTCGTGACTGCAGAGAAATTGTGCAGCCGACATTTCCAGTCAAGTACAATGTATGCGAGACTATTAAAGGTGAGAGTCGCATATCTAATTTTGTTTTCCATATATATGCAATACGGATCGATCCTTGCTGGTCAGTTTGCCGTAGTACTCAGGTGATGATCATGGAAGGTCGAAAAGCGTCAGGGCGTGTGTCTGGCGGTAGTTTTGCTATGTTGTTCGACGACTGGTTAAATAAAATGGGATTGGTATTTGCTTCAAGCTTGCAAACTTGATTTAAAGAATTTGGTGAAGCTATTGGTAATAATAAGGCTTTTCCAGCTTGATAACTTTCACCCACACGGGTTATTAGCTAAATAATATTAAGTACTAAAAATGAAACTTGAAATATTGCTTGCAAACATTTTTAATGAAAATTTTCATGCACCCTAAAGCTTTACTACTAATAATACTAGATGTGTTTCTAATGCATAGTTTGTTCGAGCATTCCATATTTTAGTTACGTTAGGTAACTTAAGCGAGTAGATGACAGGCTTAAATATCTTGGTTGCTATATCAATGACTTTTGTCATTTATAGAGAAAAACGAGTATTTTATTATGCAATAAAGGTCGTGTGTACAATGCATCTGCAAGTGTAGTTTTATTAGAGACTAAGTCCATTACAGGCATTCGACCACCATTGTTTTAGAAGCATAGCCAATACAGATTACCAACAAAGAATAAGCAACGCCGACATCCGTAGGTGTATTTTGGATCGGCCAAAATATGCTCTTTAGGCAAACACGTAATGCTCCATCGATTGAGCTAACTCAGTTTTTTAAACATATTTCTTCAATCGATTGCCCAGTAGAGCGTTATTCTATTAATCGGCGCCAGATTGGCGTAAGCAAAATGAGGGACAGATGTTCACTTGAGAGAAGCGGCCAAAGTCAAATACAATCAAATTTGAAAACGTAAGAGCCCTTCGTCTGATGGAATGGGGTCCATGTGCGCAAAATAGTTCTTAGTAGAAAATCCTACGCGATTTGAAATGAATCGAGCTTAGAGGCGATCTTGTTACAGTGTTCTAGTAAAATTATCAACTTAACTTACTTTTCCTAGCTTGGCAGAGATAACTGCGGGGTTTAGTCGTGTTCGTGAGCTAATACAGTTAAAAAAGTAAGGAGCTGCATTGCCTTACAACGGCCTTGATCATAATGACGTTGTACAGAAATCGAAGTTGCCATATTTCTGTATTTTTCCTAAATAATTATTTCCACTCCATAAATCCCTTTTATTTAGCAATTTTTCTTTTAAATTATAAGTTTTCTAAGAAATATTTATTACCAGTTTCATTTTATTTTAAAATAATCTCATGGTTATATGGCAATGAGGCATCAGTTGTAAAAGGTTGTTAAATTGTTGCCTGTTTAATAAGTAAAGAAGTGAGTATAGGTATGAACAGACAGTTGACACAGCTGTGCATTTCGTGAGCTAGGCCACTTTACTCTTCGAATTTTGCAATTCTCTTCTAGATAACCTTCTAGCAATCTAATACAATTCAAGTCAATCGTAAAATGCTATAATCCACATAGTTGTTTTTTGCATTAAGCCTTATTTGTCTAGCTTCTTAAGCCAGTCATGAATACATTTTAGTTCAGACATTTCTATGTTAGTCATTTAAGTTTTAAAAAAATGTGTATTGCAACATAGTTTTATCATAAATCAGGTCTATACAGCACACTTAAAAATAGCATATTTTACGAGTACTCTACTCGAAAACAAATTAGGGTTATTTTTACCATGAGTTTTGAAAAAGCGAGAAACGACTCTTGAAATCCAGTTCGCAAACATGAAGTAAAAACCAATCTAGTCATACAAAAAAGCAAAACTACCGTCAGTTGCACGTACTGAAGCGTTTCGACCATTAAACTTCATTTAAAGAATTGTATTAACTATACAAAAGTCACTGTTCGTGACTGCATGGAAATTGTGCAGCCGACATTTCCAGTCAAGTATAATGTATATGAGGCTACTAGAGGTGAGAGCCGCATATCTTATGTTGCTTTCCATATATATTCAATGCGGTTTGATCCTCGCTAGTCAGTTTGCCGTCGTACTCTGATGATGATCATGGAAAGTCGAAACGCGCCAGTGCGTGCGACTGGCGGTTTTGTTTTGTTGTTCAACGACTGGTTAAATACAATGGGATTGGCGTTTACTTCAAACTCGCGAACTTGGTTTAAAGAATTGTTACCAATACCGGCGCAATCAATGACTGTTTAAATTTATAACTTGTTTTGATAATTGCAAAAATGTGCTTTTGCGTCGTAAACTTGCCGTTGACAAATGGGTTCGGAAGGCGGCCACGAAATATTCCGAAATAAAATATTGGCAATGGACTCAAAAATCTTGTTTCACAGTACAGGGAAGAGGTAATAAATCATTACCATGTCGCGAAGATATAAATTTCAGACAAGTTATCTATTTGAAAGTAGAGAGAGGTGCAAGAATATTATGCTCGTGACTGAGTAAAATGGTGCTGCCGGCATTGCAGTAAGGTATAATGTACACGAGACACTACTATAAGTACTAGAGACACTTCTGACGCTCGATAAATGCTATAGCGCTATTTTCATACATTAGTGCATTTACTCTATTTCTGCGCAACTAATGAAACACGACTTTATTACAGTTCAGTTTAGCCTATCTTCAAAATCATGGTATTTGCTTCATTTACAGGCCGGGTACATAATACATATATTGAGTTCGCTGCGCAGTCGCATTGATAAAGACTTTGTGTGAAGTCGAGTCTACTTCGGCTTTAATAAGCATACGTACAGATGAGTGCACCTATCAACTGTTGCACATTACTTGACCAAACATGTAGAGGATTGGAGGCGTAGCGCCGGCTCCTACTTTTTATGCTGAATCTGGTATGTCAGTCTTGTTCCATTTTAGCCAGGTATTACTAGGTCATCGATGCCCAATACATAAATGCATATATGTTTGCAACTGGGTATGCTTACATTTTCAGTTGTTGTAACAGAAGATTTAATCAAGACTGTTTATTATATGAACCACATTTCATTGCTTATATTTCAGCTGGAAATTGGATATATTATCCCTTTAGCTGAAAAACGTATTTTTAAACAAAAATAACGCAAACTAGACTATCTTAATTGTTGTTTGATGCTATTTTCGTCAGCCCGAATTATGTTCTATACAGTTTTGAGCAAACAAGGAATGCAATATACATGTGGCTAATATGCGCCGAAACTTTATTCTAGAATTAATGCTTTTTTTGCTGACAATTGGAAACATGATCATTATTCGCGCTTTTCACGATTTTTATTCTAGCTGTTTAGTCTTATCATTTCTGTTGTTCTTGATTATACTAAATAATTCAGCAAGGTTATTGTATGTAAGTTCATTGCTAGTTTTATTCGTTTAAGTTTAATCGCCATGAATTTATAAGCACCAGAAGTTTGAGAAGATCATATGGGCTACGTTGAGTACTTAAAGTGTTAAAGAACCAATGCTGCAAGTATAGTAGTAAAAATTATTTAAATCAAGTTTGCGTACATAAGATAAACACAAATCCCATTGTATTTAACCAGTACCACAAAACAGCAGAACTGTCGTTTGTCACACGGGTCGACGCATGGTCATAATCGGAGAACGACAGCAAAAAGGGCAACGGAGAATTAACCGCTAAGCGAATAACATCCAGACTTCATTTTTACTCAGAATATTTATGTTAAGATATAATGTGAGGGCGACATCAATTATATCATTTCACATGGTGAGTATAAACAATTACAACGTATGTAAGTGGTAAATGAATATTCAGCTACTCTGTTCTCACTTACTTGGTTGTACACAGATGTGATGAACATGCACACACATGAAACACATTTATCTAGTGAAAGGTCAGTCAAAAGTATAAATGTTATGGCTATAGTTAATATCGAACTTGCTTCATCAGTTTGTTTTCTGTACTTATAATGTGCTATGGACCGAAGAAAAATAACGCCAGCTGCACTCGAACAAAACTACTTACTTCTAACAACATTGGTAACTCAGCCTGTGCTAGTAAAAACATGATTCAGGCAAATTTCTTTGTGACGAATAGCAGAAGTAAGGACGTGTAGAATTCATTAAAACCTTTTGGTTATTTAAATTCTGAGAGAGTATCATAACTGCTTTAGCGATTTGCAGTAATCTATTTTTGATTTTGAAAGAACACAAAAGTCTACCCGGTCGCGTATAGGCGTTTGGCTATTACAGAAGAGTTGTTCTCTCATTAATTAACTTATTCAATAATCGGCCTGTGCTAGCTGCATAGCCGTTCCTGGAATTATTGCATGTGTATAAACACACATTAGAAGTCAGGTAGCGTTTTGCTTTTTCAAAGCAAAAAATAACAAAGCACAGAGATCCACAGTACTCTCTTTCTGTCCAGTTAAAGAAATTATTTATAGACAGAAAATTAGTTAGCTACTGTTTGTTGCTGAGACCTAAACTATATGCAAATGTGTATTAGGTGTTGCGCATCTAGTAACAAATTAGTTTAAATATGACCATTAGGAGCCGGTATTTCTCCCTTTACCCACTATATATATTTTGGATGGTGCAATCTCCTATACGAATGTGTAAACTAGCAGTAGTATATGCTTTTATAATAAAAGTATGCTATAATATGCCAACTTTATCAATTAGCATTATGAAACGATGACAATTATTCCCAGTGGTCTTAATGTTTGCCATATATAACAATATAAGAGAACTATCGATATTTTCAAAGTCTAACAACTTTTGAAATTTTAAAATTCTGAGTGTACAATATAAAACTAATTGACAGGGATCAAACCGCAATTTTCATTAAATGCTATTAAAATCTCAAATCTTAATCGTTAGTATGTTCAGGTTGATTGTTTTTAATAAAATATCACTGCACAAATTTTAGGCCTCTACGATTGCAACGTTTTTACAGCTTTCGCTACGCACAATAAAAATTTATTTCGTAAAGTATTTGAGTTAAGAGTTGGTTAGAAATATGCCTACGAGCTTTGAGTAGATTTTCTTATCACGCGAAAGTAATAAATGCTTTATTCAATATTTTCTCACGCGGTTACACCTGGTAACATACTTTTCCGAATTTTCTATTTTCAATTGAGGAAATTATATGTAGTTTATTAGTCTATAGAATACCTATAAAGAATATGGGAAATATTGTTTACGAAGACAACATTTTCTCAAATCACTGTATCTATATTAAGAGTAAAAATACATTAAAAAACTTACTAACCAAAAATTTAGGCAGTTATTTAAATTAAAATTGTGATCTTGATATGAACAGCAGTCCTATTATATACGTACATTAGTCAATATTAGCTAAGCACTGCATAATGTAGAAAAAGCAATTCATCTAGTTGACTGGTTTCACCCATACTGGGAACTCATTTCGTACTTTACAGAATTTACCGCGAACAGTACGTAATGGGTTCCCAATAAGGATGAAACCGGTACACTGGAGGAATTACCTTTTTTACATTATACAATGCTTACTTAATACTGACAAATGTATGTACATAATGGGACAGGTGTTAACAACACGATTGCAACATTTATTTAAATAATTATCACCGCTCGCGAAACCAATGCTAATTTAAAAATATAGGCGGGCACAAAAACATGCATACATACATACACACGCAAATTTATACACAAATACATATATATAAAGGTTCACATACACACACACATAAATACCAACATATATAAATGCGTACATTCATGCATACACACTTACATAAATTGAAAATTACGCCTCCAGCAATGCGTGCCTAAATCGATTATACAGTACTAACCAGGCCTCCTATTTAGACTCATAATTCTGTTAACTTCCGATGGGTCTTCGCTAATATAAGTGTATTTTGCATGATAAAACTACTATGCGCTGCGATCAATAAAATTATCTCTAAAAATAGTATCCGGCCATGAGGGTGCTGGTGTGCAGTCCACTAGAGTCGCACGGTAGCTAAGCAAACGGATGTGTACGCGGCCATCTCAAACAATGATCCAGCCAAGCAGTCATCTTCGTTATCTAGAAGCGACGGAAATGACGTATCAAGAAAAGGGTGATTAAATTAATCGGCTCTAATATTTCTCTCCTAATTAATATCTCCTGACACTCAGCTGCTTATGGCATAAAAACAATCGAGCAAATACATTTATTCGCGCAACTGTCAAGGCGACGCCAGATGCATGATTAAGTGGCTATAAACATGTCGCAAAGTATGCAAGGGAGTTTATTAGCAAGATCCGATGGTAATGGTAAGTCAGAGGGCGATCAAAAAAATAGTAAACGAGTAAAATTTGCTCCTGGATTAATGCCCCATGGCACTCATCAGCCAATGGCTTAAACCCAACCGAGGAAATAAAATGTTTAGTCGATACCTACAGCAAGAGGAAATGGCTGTGAATTTATCTCAAACTATACAAGCGGCGTTCATTTACAAGATTCGATGTTAACGGTATATCGAAAAGTGGTTGAATAGATCTAGCAGGCATGTAAGCGTTTTTCCCTATTAATGTATCTTTCCGTCCAGCTGATGCTACAGACCTCCAATATACCGAATGGACATCAATGGTACTAACGGCGTTGCGTTTTCTTTAGCCTGCAAATCTACCACTCCAACAAAAGGAGCTGGGATATTGATTAAGTGGCAGAATCGAATAGAGTAGGATTGCGTATGCGTTGCGGGTATAGGATATGTTGCAATTGCCTCAGGAGTTGCACTTCGTAAATCGAAGGTGTCCATAATCCTTAATAGTATGACCAATGCTAATTAGTCGGATCTATGCACAGAGTTCGACGAGGTTGCTATGCTTCAACATTTTAGAAGCGCTAAGCAAGTGTTGGTTCTCAGCCACTGTGTGGCGGGAAAGAAACCTTTTCGTAGCAGTTCCAGTTTGTTAAAGAGCTTGGATACAGATAGAAACTTTAATCAGGACTATATCTTGATCGACCGAAGACAAATCAGTACTTGCTTAATTTTACCATAATATAATTCCAGAAGATGTAAGGCAGGCGTTAAATTATTGATAAAGGTCCCGAAAAAGCATAGGTTTCTTCGAAGGTTTCTTTCAGATTGTTATTTGTTTTTTTAATTATAGCACCATACCTTTACCAGGTAAAGTTCGCTTAAGCAAACAGTTAAACCGTCTTCGAAATTAACGAATGGTTGCTGGTTTTTATTATTAATTGACAGCAATTGCCCATAAACTTGAAAATTCATAAATATTC
>JAQBSW010014322.1:0-11899 GCA_029291075.1 Eudiplozoon nipponicum
GAATTTTATTAAAGCTCGCATTTCAAAAGAATTAATTTATATGTTAACAGCTCAAACTTTATATATTCTCTCAAAGATTTCTTTTGCTTGTAAGGGAAGATATTTCCTCGGACAAAAATAAAGTAACAATTTATTGATAAGTTAAACCACCATGGTTGATTGAAACGAATATAATTAAAAAGAAAAATATTCGTTTAAATTCTGGAACATTCTTCGTTCAAATCCTTTCGAGTATTTTTACTGTTGAGCTGTGCATGATTTCAGTTTTCTTTATTTTATGTCGGACTTGCGTGAGCTTCTCTGTTGACGTGTAGCATCCACCTTGTATATCTTACCAATTTTCTAATTTTTTATTCTCATAATATTCACGTTCTATTACGACATTATTTTCCTATTCAGGCATATTGGGAATATTCAGGAACAGGTATTTTAATTATTATGTTTTTCGTGTCGAATCTCTTTTCAGATCAAACGTTCGGTATAATGTACATAGTCCTCTTGCATATTGCTCAATTAAGTATAAATATACTGGTGTTTTTAAAATGAAGGCTAATCTTAAGTTCGAGCACATCTATAGCACGTACAAGCAGTAGCAGGTATGAGTCTGAAAAGACGTCGAAAATAAGATTAATCCATAAGACTCCTACAGCCGCACAAAGGCCGATAAAGACTTGACATCTTTGGGGCTCTCACTAACTAATAGGACCCGAGCCTCTACATGTTCACACAAAATGTAAATAGCATAAAAAATGCTCAAATCAAGCAAAAACAAATTTTCAACACCTAATTAAATATTTAACTTGTGAGTGACATGCTCTAGGAGCAGAATAGAATATATAATCAAATGATGCTTTCTTATACATATTCTTAACTGTAGAGGAAGATATTTCTTCTGACAAATTAAAGTAACATATATTGATAATTTGAAACCACAGTGGCTGATTGGAGCGAATATCATTTTAAAAAAATATTCTTTTAATTTTTAGAATATTAATTGATTAAAATTTTTTTAGTATAGCTACTTTTAATTTGTGCGTAATTCGAGTATTTGTATTCTGTACCTGTCTGGCGTGATTTTCTCTAGCAAGTTTCATTTTCCATTTCATTTCTCAGTTCGGTTTTACAAATTTTGATCTTCACAATATAAGCCTTCAAAAACGAGTTTCCGTTTTCATTTGTGCATATTGGGATCGTTCAGGAACAGGTAATTTAATAATTCTGTTTTTCGCGTCTAATCTCTTTCCAGGTTATATATTCGGGTGCAGTGTTGCGTAAGAAGTACACAGTCCTTCGCCTATTACTTGATTAATTAATTATATATTTAAGTGTGATTAACATGGAGGCTAATCTTAAATTTGAGGACACTGAAAGCTTGGTTCAAGGAGTTGTAGGCATGAACTTAATAGATATGGAAGAGAAAACTATCTTATCAGACTCCTATAGGCACACTAAGACTGAATCTGACTTGGCGTCTATGGGGCTCTCATCAGCTAATAGGACTGGAGCCTCTACAAAATAAGGCGGATGGTGTAAGGCATACTGTGAATATGGACGAAGTGTCAAGTGCCAAGGAGAAAATTGCATATATCCGCGTTTACGTCGACCCAGATAGCAAGGAAGCCCAAAACCGGCAGAGAGAAATTACTCACCGGGAAAAATATAAAGTCCCCGCAAGTAGGAGCCGTAGGAGGGGTTCAATTACAAAGGCTCGTTGATATGCCTTTAATGGCTATACTTAAGGCAAAATCAAAAAATGCGATTATAGCGAAGAGCAACGACACAAACGGCAAGATGGTTAGATTCTGCCTAAGCGGAGATCTTGAAAACGTTGCCGGATTATCCAGCAATAAATTCATTATTAGAGATGAATTAACTGGCCAGGAGTTTATCATTGACACAGGTGCAGAATTAAGCAATGTTAGTTCAGATGTGGTGGAAGCAGATTGCCCCACATTTGATTATCAACTATGGACCGCAAATGGTAGTCCGATAGGAGTCAGGGGATGAAAGAGTTGTCGGTAATCTTAGGCAAGAAATCTTCTTTTACATGGTACTTTCCTGTAGCTGATGTCAAGGACCATACAATTGGGATAGATTTCTTGACGCACTTAAAACTGATTCTAGATCACAAAACTAGGACTACCGCAGAAGGCGTAAGGGTGTTAATACTTTGGCAGTTAGAACAGTCCTTTTACCCTGTCCCACGGTCGCACATGACTTTGCCGACTTCATAGAGAAACACATTGCAGTGTTTCAACCGTCCAGTGCCAAGCGAACAGGATTGAAGACAGGAGTAGAACACCAAATAGAATTGGGGGCTCCGTTGTCTTATTCACGATCAAGAAGTCTTGTCCCATCAACTTGAATCAGGAAGACCGAGAAACATTCCAGATGGCCATGGAAATGCTAAGTGACAAAACCACTCTAGCAGCTGTTATTTGGGAAAGACCATTCAAGCTAATGACATAGGCCTCAGATGTTGCAAAAGGGGCTGTGCTTCAGCAAAGGGCAAGGATATAGCAAGACCAATTGGGTTTTATGACCGAAAGCTTAGGGATCGAGAAAAGTGATATGATATATTTGGTAAAGTGTTTCTAGCTGTATTTGCCGCAGTTCTACATTTTGAGCATTATTAGGATAGTCATTAATGTAAGCTACTGACAGAACATAAGCTGTTGATCAGCATACATAGTAAAACAGCGAGGCTTAATTACGCACGCAGGGTGAATTCAAAAATTCCCTAGTTAGCAGAGTTCGATTTCACTGTGTCTCATATTGCTGGTAAAGAAAATGTGGCAGCAGATGCACATAGCAAACCGAATGAAGCCGATGTCGAGCTGAAATATTAAGGTCGATTGAAAAATCTAGATGATTCTGCGAACAATTTAGTAGATCAAATGGAGGAAGAACAAGGAGTGGATCCTTTTACGTTAGCTTTGTCCAAAAGTCCAGGATATGTGAGTGGCAAGTGATTGTTATGAAAAACGTCCAGAAATCAACAACGACCATATGCGCCGTTGGAGTTACGTGCCATAATTATCCAACAATTAATAAATATGGGACATCCATCCATAAAACCACCATTCGATTAATCAACGACAGATACGTATGGCCGCACATGTCTAAGGAAATACGGGTATGGGTAAGAGCCTGTACCAAATATCGAAAGTGTAAGGTGTGGAGACATTCTAGAACCGAGATACAGAATATTAGGATACCAGTTGGACGTTTCAGACACGTACACATAAACATTGTTGAAATGCCTGAATTCAATGACCAAAATATTTGTTAACAATAGTAGATCATTTTAGTTACAATTTGATGTAGCGATTTTGAAGGATATGACAGCGCAAGAAGTCTTGTTCTCGTTCCTACATAATTGGATATCGCGTATTGGTGTTCTGGAAAGAGTCACTAGTGATCGCGGTATTCAATTTTTGTCAGAGCTTTTTTTAAGATCTCTAAATATCATAGAAACAACTTTATTGCATACTAGCGCATACAATTCACGAGCAAATAGGATGGTAGAAAGGCTGAATTGTAAACTGAAAGCTGCGTTAAGCTGTAATATTGGAACAGGCTGGATACACGATTTTTCTATATTATTACTTGCCATGCTCAACAGATACAGGGCAAAGTTATGAACTTCAATAGCAGAATTGGTATATGGAGAACAATTAATGTTGCTTGGAGATCTTCCAATAGAAATATCAAATAGTCTTGATTTGGCTTTCATCTATGTCAATTGGTTTGTAGGAGCACTTAGAGATAGAATGTGTCGTATGTATCCGACCAAGACTAGAGAATTAAAAACCATGTCTTTTGATCAAAGTTCGGCTTCGCATGTTTATGTAACTAATGAAAATAGGAAGAACTGCCTGACACCATTTTACAAAGGACCATATAAGGTCAAGAGGATGACTGACAAAAATGTCGTCATAGAGGTAAATGGCATTGAGGATTGTGTTACTTTGGATCGTTGCATTCCCCAGTTTATCTGGATTGATGATAGGACTGAATTACCAGATGAGTTGAATGACCATCGTTCCATGGACGAATCTGATGTGTGCAATCCAATCACGCAGGCACATAATTCAAAGCAGCAAATTTCACAAGACGCGTTGTTGAACACATCGACATCATGTTCTACCGAGTTACAAGATCATAACGTTCTGTCAACCTCAGGCGAATTAGAAGTGCCAGTGACAACTTTACAGGGCGCGATGTCGATGTCAGAGGCGCCATTATGCAAAACTTGTTCAGGAAGATTACAACACCAGCCGAAGAACAATGATTACGTCTATTATTAGCCGTCTTTTTTTGAGAAGGTGGTGTATGTAGAGGAAGATATTTCCTCCGACAAAATTAAAGTAACATTTATTGATAAATTTAAACCACCGTGGCTGATTGAAACGAATATTATTTAAAAAGAAATTAGGCGTTTATTTTCTAGAACATTCTTTGTTTAAATACTCAACAGTATATATACTTTTGAATTGTGCGTAATTTCAGTTGTGGTAATCTGTACGTGACTGGCCTGTCCTTCCTTAGCAAGCTGCATTTGTTTCTTTTCTCTACTTTTCGATTATAGTTAATCAATTTTCACAATATACACCTGCTATCATTTTGTCTTTTGAATCGTACGTATTAGGGACATTCTGGAACAGGTAATTTTGGAGGTTAATTAAATTATTGGACATCAATTAACTCATATAAAAATAAATCAAATTTTATTTTTTGGACATTTGATGTTATCGCTGGTTTCGTAAAACAATATTGTGTTTTTGAGCTGAAGGCTGCATTACGCTGCACTGGTGGATCCAGTTGGATACATGGTTTGCCCATAGTTTTGTTTTCAATGCAAAATAGATACAGAGCTCAGTTAGGAACACCCATAGCATAACTTGTTTATGGAGAGCTATTAAGGTTACCTGGAGATCTTCTAATAGAAGATTCAAGTTGTCTCGATTGGGACTCTAGTTCAGTAGATTGGTTTGTTGGAGCATTGAGAGATAAAATGAGTCGTTTAGCTCCAACCAAAACTAGAAGTTCAAGCTATCTTCAGATTTAAACTGCCTAACGAGAACAGACAGAATTGTCTAACTCCGTTCTATAAGGGGTCATTTAATGTCAATCATATTACTCATACAAATGCATTTATAGAAGTAAATGGCACAGTAGAGTGTGTAGTACTGGATCGCTGCATTCCACTGTTCATATGGACGGAGGAGGAGACTGAGGAACGATATCTATCGAAGTATCAAGAAGCTGGGGCGAGATATGACTCAAAAATGTGTGAGAAAAAGGAAGAGCCAAATAAATTTGGGAAATAATTAAAGATAAAAACCATAACAACTGAGGACAGAGAACAATGCCATATGAAATTGAAACCTAGTGAAGTACAAGCGTAACATGTTGAAACTCGTTCTGGAAGAGTCATCAAGAAACCGAAGAATGAGGACTTCATAATGTATGATTAAATATCTTAAACATGAAGATGTATGTGGAGGTTAATTAAATTATTGGACATCAATTAACTCCCGATATAAAAAAATAAATCAACTGTTAATTCTTGGACATTTGATGTTATCGCTGGTTTCGTAAAACAATATTGCGTTTTTAAAAAATATTGTAGATTTTTTTTGAAGTTTCTTTTGTCCATATTGTCGAAGTTCTTTTTTGCTTCTCTTGGTGAATGTCTATAAGGGAGTTTTCTCTGAGTTGTTGAGTTGCGTGTACAGTTTACTGCGTGGTTCTATCTGAGTACTCTTTGCTAATAAAGTAGTGAAACTTGCATCCATCTATCGTTCTTAATACACATTATTGGGAATGATCTCAAATTTTCTTCAGGTAATTGACGTGGATATTTTTTTCAAGGTCACCACCGTATCGTTCTGTCATCTGTGGATATCAGCGTATTTGGGTGAGCACACTTATTGTTATAATATATAAATTGCAAGAAATCTTATTCTAATATTATGGCTGGTTTATTAAATATTATATATCATACCGCATATATGAATTATCCGGGCCTGGAATCTCAGAGGTTCTCTTATGGTAGTGACCAAAGGGCCTCTGTTGAGGCTCCTTACCTATTCGTGTCTGAGAGCCCCATAGATGTCAGATCGCTTGAAGTCCTAAAATGTACAGTAGAGTCTGATATGCTTATATTTCCATTCGCATCTGCTAAATTAAAATCAGCAATATCCTGTACTAACCTACTTGTGTCCTCAAATTTAATATTAGCTTCCATGTCCGGTTTGTTTAATAATTAAATCGACACTTAATGTTAGGCAATCGGAATGCGAAAGTTGTCTCGCTAGAACTCCCGAACAAATAATCTGGAAGGAGATATACGTGAACAACAGAATAATCAAATTACCTGTTCCAGAACGTCCCTTCTATGTGTGCTTCAATAACAGAATAAAAGACAATTGTTGATAATATTTATTCGTGTTACGAGAGAAAAAATGTTCAAATTGCGGCAGACCAAAAGATGATAAGACCAGTCGAGGTGCGAGACACTCGAAAACTGAAAATGGCGCACAATTCAAAGTCAAGTATTTTAAACAAAGAATGTTCTGGAAAATAAAAAGAAAAAATTCTTTTTAAATAAAATTCGTTAAAATCAGCCATGGTGGTTTAAATTTATCAGTTAATGTTATTTTACATTTGGCGGAGGATTTATCTTCCTCCACACCTCTACATTATTTAATAATTCTGTTTTTTTCGAGTCTTATTACTTTCTAGGTCATTTAATCGGGTGTTTTGCTACTTAAGAAGTACGCAGTCCGTTGCTTAACACTAATTTATCAAATTAATATTTAAGTTCGATCAACATGGAAGCTAATCTTATGTTTGAGGACACTAACAAATTAGCTCAAGATATTGCAGGCATGTAGAGGTTAAATTAATTATTGGACACCAATTAACCTCTCATATAAAAAGAAATCATTTTTTATTTTTGGACATTTGATGTTATCGCTGGTTTTGTAAAACAATATTTTAATTTTTTTGGAAGTTCTTTTGTTCATATTGTCGAAGTTTTGGACATGTCTTGTCAGGGAAAAAGGAGAGTTTTGATCTGAGTTTCTGAATTGCATAAGCGGGACACTGCGTGGTTCCATCTCCGACTCTTTGTGAATAAAACTTTGTAATCTTCTCGTCGTTTTATTATTCTTAATTATCAGCGAAAAGAACAACAAATTTGCTTTGGGTATTTAAAGTAAATATTTGTTTTAAGGTCTCAATCATTTCAGTTCAGTACCCTGTGGATATCAGCGTATCCGGGTAAGCTTACTTAATTAATAAAATAATTAAATTACAAGTAATTTAATAATATCATGTCTGGTTTATTAAATACTGAGGATACAGAGAAGTTGGCTAGCGGACTTAAGGATTGTAGCTTAAGAGATAGTTCAGAGGAACTTAAGTGTTCCAAGATAGATGATCATTCCGCATATATGGATTTTCCGGGCCTGGCATCCAAGAGACCCCCTTATGGTAGTGACCTAAGGGCCTCTACAAAAAATGGCGACCGCGCCAGGATCCTTTATGCGGAAAGATATGATGTAGATGATCGTTTTTGCCGCAATACTATGGATAGCAATGTTAAGCTCACCATGTACAGACCAGACAACCATTCTGAATGGGTCGAAGAAGCAAAATTTTATTTTAAACTAAAACGGATGACCGACCCTATAGAAAGGTTTGCCTCGGCCTGGTGGTGCTTACCTGAGCCATTAAAAAAGAATCTGTTTAGACTCAGGAATTTTGTTACTGAGAACAAACCAGAAAATGCATTTGAGCTTCTAGTAGAAGAACTCCATGGACGATATCAATCCTGAGAGGATTGAACGGATGACTGACTTATTACGTCAGGAAAAGATGGGAAATCTACTTCCATCTGAATTTTATGACAGACTTATTTCAAAATCCATCGGGCTTGATATATCTGAGGAAGTTATAAATAGTATATTTGTAGCAGAATTGCCTGCTAGACTAAGAGCCACCTTGGATGTATATGATACATTGGAACTAGAGTGGCCCAAGAAGCTCAAAGGGTTGGACAAAGTGTATCGTCAGATGGAACCTAAGGTGTATGCAGTAACCGCAGATTCACGCCTGGAGCAGCAACTCAGACATCTCTCAGAGAGACTCCTGACCATAGAGAATGAATTAAGTACCCTCCGCAGGGATGTGGGTTGGATAAAAAACAATAAGGAAAGTTCCAACAGAAGTAGGGTAAATTCTCGGAGTCAACGTTCAAATTTCAAGCATTGGAGAGGCGAATCGCGTGAGAGTGTACAAGGACCACGCGAGTGGTGCATATCGCATCGCAAATACGCCGAGTTTGGAAAATGTCAGGAGGGGGATGCACGTTTCCAAAGTTGGGTGGTCCCCGATGGAAAGGAAGTAGTCTTCCTGTAGCCTGGTCGAAGCTGCCGGAAAACTAATGGAGCCCCCGCTAATAGGAGCCGTAGGGGGGGGGTTGCGCATGCAAGGCTCCAAGGTATGCATATTCGAGGCATACTAAAATCATCGAAGTTAGGTTCGGAAGCTTCGATGGAAGAGACGCGCGGTAATACAGTCCGTAAATCTGTTAGATTTCGGCTGGCAGGTAATCTTAAAGAGGTTGCTGGTTATAGCAACAATAAGTTCGTTATAACTGATGAACTTAGCGGTTTAAATTTCTTAATAGACACGGGTGCAGAGGTGAGCATAGTTCGATCTGATGTGGTGGAAATTGATAGCCCCACATTCGATTACCAACTATGGGCTGCTAATGGAAGTCCAATTGAGGTTAAGGGAGTTAAAGAATTGTCAGTGACATTGGGGCAGAAATCCACATTTACATGGAATTTTCTCGTCGCGGATATAAAGGATAACATCATTGGGATGGACTTTTTGATCCATTTTAATCTCGCTTTAGATCCCAAATCTAGGAACATTGGACAAAGCACTGGGATAGTGACTTATGCTGAGACTGAGACCTCAGTAATTAGGTCAGTGAGACTACCCAGACCCGTCGTCGCCGATGACTTGGCGGATATCATCGAGAAACACCTGGCCGTGTTTCTGCTATTCAATGCTAAACGCAAGGGTTTAAAGACAGGCATAGAACACCAAATCGAATTGGAGCCACTACCTTGTTCGCCGAAGTCTCAACCGTTAGCACAACACAAGCAGCAGGTTGCTATTGAAGAATTTAAGCGGTTGAGAGAAGAAGGAATTTGTAGGCGTTCAAATTCCAACTTTGCATCTCCAATAGTGGTTGTTCCCAAACCTGAACCAGGTCAATGGAGGGTTTGTGGTAACTATCGTCTATTGAATTCGGTTACGAAAGGCGATTCGTATCCTCTACCGAACCAGAGTACTTTGCTCAGGGATATAATGGGGTATGAGGTATACACAACGTTAGATCTGCAGAAAGCGTACTATCAAGTACCTATGGAGGCAGAATCTATACCGCTCACAGCAGTGCGATTCCCTGGAGGAGGATCGCATGAATTCTTATGTATGCCTTTTGGGTTGAAGAATGCAAGTCAGACATTCCAGCGTCTGACAGAGGAAGTTCTTCAAGACTGTTCATTTGCTAGAGTGTATATAGATGACATCATTATATATAGTCAATCTAGGGAGGAACACCGGGAGCATTTGGACATCGTTTTGTCTAAGCTGGAACATTATGGATTGGTAGTGAAACCAGAAAAGAGTAGGATTGGTTGCTCTACCGTAAAATATCTTGGACACACCATTTCCAAGGATGGAATCAAGCCCTTGGAAGACAAGGTACAAGCAATCAAGGATGTGCCAGAAACTAGAACTGTACGCCAGTTGCGTAGATTTTTGGGCATGATTAGCTACTATCGTCGGTTCATACCAGGTTTAGCTGGAATTTTGGGGTCGCTAACTCGACATTTAGTTCGCGAACGAAGCACAATCAAGAAGTCCTGGCCTATTAATTTTAGCCAAGACGACAAGGAAAAATTCCAGAGGGCCAAAGATCTGTTAAGCCAAATAACCACATTAGCACCTGTGGATTGGACTAAGCCGTTTGAGCTGGTCACAGATGCTTCTGATGTAGCCATAGGAGCAGTGTTACATCAACGGGAAAATGGTATAGTCAAGCCGATTGGATTCTATAGTCGGAAACTCCAAGATCGCGAGAAGCGATATGATACGCTTGGAAAGGAGTTACTAGCAGTTTATTCTGCAGTGTTGCATTTTGAGCACTACCTAGATGGACATCAGTTTATGATATTAACTGATCATAAACCGTTGTTGAGTATCCTTGGGAAAGCAAACAGGCTAAATTATTCTCGGCGGGTGAATTCACAAATAACCCGACTCGCAGAATTTGATTTTACCATAAGTCATATCTCAGGAAAAGATAATGTGGTGGCAGACACTCTCAGTAGACCAGACGTATCAGATGAAGATATGATTCGTTCAGAGTCACTTGTATGCTCTATTGTATCTTCTAATGATTTTGTCCAGCAATTGATGGAAGCACAAGGTTCTGATCCTTTAGTGGCTGTGTTGGAAAAGAATCCTGTATATACACGCAGGAAGATTGGAGATAAGTGGTTATTATGTGAAATCTCCAGGAGCCAACCTAGACCTTATGTACCGCTAGAATTAAGGTATAAGGTAATTCAGCAGCTACATGAATTCAGTCATCCTTCCATTAAGGCAACTATCAGGATGGTCACTGATAGATATGTATGGCCAAAGATGTCGAAAGACATAAGAGCCTGGGTAAGGACATGTGCCCGGTGTCAAACTTGTAAAGTTTGGCGTCATACCAAAACTGAAATTAAAACGATTGGTATACCAGCGGGTCGATTCATGCATGTTCATATTGATATAGTAGAAATGCCTGAGATTTCCGGCCAAAAGTATTTACTCACGATGGTCGATCGGTTCAGTCGTCAGTTTGAGGTAGCAATCCTGAAGGACATGACAGCTCAAGAGGTCTTACTTATGTTCTTGCATAATTGGGTGTCGCGATATGGTGTACCGGTAAGGGTAACTACTGATCGTGGTAGTCAGTTTATGTCTGAACTGTTTATCAGATCATTGAATAGCAATGGGGATAGAAGTAAGACACACATGTGCTTATAATCCCAGAGCCAATGGGATGGTTGAGAGACTGCACAGGGAGCTGAAGGCTGCATTACGCTGCACCGGTGGATCCAGTTGGATACATGATTTGCCCATAGTTTTGTTGGCAATGCGAAACAGATACAGAGTTCAGTTAGGAACATCCATAGCAGAACTTGTTTATGGAGAGCCACTGAGGTTACCTGGAGATATTCTAATAGAAACTCCAAGTTGTCTCGATTGGGCCTCTAGTTCAGTAGATTGGTTTGTTGGAGCATTGAGAGATAAAATGAGTCGTTTAGCTCCAACCAAAACTAGAAGTCCAAAGACCAAATGCTATGTATCTTCAGATTTAAAGCTGGCATCGCATGTATACATAACTAACGAAAACAGACAGAATTGTCTGACTCCATTCTATAAGGGGCCATATAAAGTCAATCATATGACTGAGAAAAATGCATTTATAGAAGTAAATGGCACTGTAGAATGTGTAACACTGGATCGCTGTATTCCACAGTTTATTTGGACGGAGGAGGAGACTGAGGAACAGTATTCACCGAAGTATCCAGAAGTTGAGGCGAGATGTGACTCAGAAATTGGTGAGAAAAATGAAGTGTCGAATAAATATGGTAAAGAAGTAAAGATTAAAACCAAGACAACTGAGAAGCAAGAACAATGCAATATGAATATGAAATCTGGTGAAGTACCAGCACTACTTGTTGAAACTCGGTCGGGAAGAGTCATCAAGAAACCGAAGAATGAAGACTACATCATGTATGATTAATCATCTTAA
>JAQBSW010014323.1:0-7500 GCA_029291075.1 Eudiplozoon nipponicum
AATTTTTTTTGATTTAGAAACACTTTCAAAAAATAAAATTACTTTAAGAGTGCAGCTTTAGCACATTTCTTCATTTGAATGCTGCAACATCCCCACATGCCAATTTTCTCATTCAAGTGCATTCAGCGAAAATAGTGTATCTTGAGCATTAACACCATATTATTATTCCAAATTTGCAATAATATATCGAATATATGTTTTTTCCATGTCTACCTAATTACAAGAATAAAGGTTCCACCAATGATTGCTTAGTTAATCCGTTACTTTTGTGGATTGATTATTCACTGAATAGAACGATATGTTACGTTTTAAATAGGGTATCTGCTTTTATTTTAGGTAATGCTATTTTATAAATATACAAGACGCTACTATAAAGTCAATATATGATAAAAGATTCTGTCAATTACCGCATTTATTTCGTGCTTATAAGCTATTCATTAATATGAGCCGAAAGTACTTCCAGTCTAATTAAGCAACTCTGTCAAAATAATTTGAAAAAAGGGCACGTAACCTTCACGATACTTTAGCAAAAATAAATTTGACTGAAATCCTAATGATGATATATATTCATTAATATTAAATAAGCGCGAGTTGTTTACGTCAGTGGGATTTAGAATTCCCCTAGATCTTTATTAAATAATCAGTAAATTGTTACAAAGGACGCCTGATCACAAACCTATTTGCATACAGATCATTTCACAGCACATTAACAGATAAAAGTTTTGCTTATGTTTATACATAAATTTTAGTTAAGCCATTGCCAGGCATTCATAATTCGAATTGAAAATTAAATTGTGCGCTGTAAACATTTTATTCAAATGCAAAACATTTGAAAGAAAATATACTTTGAAAATGCATAATCTACTCTGAAATGTCATAATTTGAGCCGTTCAACTTCAACAGAGATAGCTAATAAAATGTAAATACGGTTAACGAAATATGCAATAGAAACCCAGAAACAACTGTCTGACAATGTGGAGAATCGGAACTCCTTTTCAGTACGCTTCATTTACGTAAGCTTGTAACACGGACTGAACTCCAGTTGTTTTGTTTCTGTAAAATATTTCGACGTCCATTGTCGGATATCTGCTTTAGTTTACTCATCATCCCAAGATTTAAAAAAAACTAATGAAGCCAGCCTGACACTTTCCTCACCAGTTGCTTCCATAATTGTATGTACCTACTGTACAAATTGAAGACATTGTAGCTACAATTCTATGTGAAATTTTGCTTAATAGAAAAAAATAATTTCGAAACTGAATTAATAGAAACTACCTGGCCTGTGCTTTAAATAACAAAGACTGAATTTTATTTTTTTCTTACTTTGTCGAATGTTTTCTTCAATTCACCCACCATTGCAAGTTTTAAAAACGAATGGGGTTGCTTTATTTGTTTTTTGGAAACTTTTGAAGACGACATACGCCAAAGTATGTCGAAATATTTTAAAGAAGCATTAAAAATTGAATTCAGTCTTTGTTGGTCAAAGAGAAGATCGGGTAATTTTAATTAATCCAGTATCTATATTTTTCGTTCGTCTAATAATGTTGTTGGTCAACTGCTAACGCATGGCCTTGTCAAAAAATACAAAATTGCACAAATATTAATTTGATGAATTGCAAATCTGTAACGCATTTCATAGAACAAAGGCATGTCCATTTTAAACGGGACTAGTTGTAACTAACAGAATAGCAGAACGGAATTTTATCACTTGGACAAAAATTGTATGTATTTTCAAGTAATGTGAACCAGAATATAGAGACAATAAGAAAATTTTGCAATTTAGCGTCCATACCTAGATTTTACTTGACGAGCTGGACAAGTAGATTAATTTGGTATTATTTTGTAAAACTCTATAATGTAAGTCCCCTGAGCAATTTAATACGAGAAAAAAACATTTCATCTTTATACAGAATCAACTTATAGAAATACACAAAGTATTGAGATAGCAAATTAAAATAACTACACCAAATTTCAGTTATTGTTGTCATAAATACTAATATATATATTAAGCCACTGAGCAGTGTCCGGCTTGACGACGAGAAGTTCAATCCGTGCAAAGTAACTAGAGTCGCACCAAAAACTACCGAGTATGATATCTAGCATTGGACTATAAATATGTATAAAAAATTCAACAATGAATCAAAGATGCATATGCTAATAAAATTGTGTATAGTAACAGATAGTAACACAATATTTAAACTATGACTAGAATGATAAACCAATAGCATCATGAACGGAAAATATAATCTCGTAAAGATTCGTTTCGACCTTACTACCGACTCATCAGTAGGAGCGGGTATTACGCCCTTTATCCACTATATATTTGTATGAGAAATGTGTGGATAGTGGACGGTACAATCTCCTAGACGATTACGTAAACCTGCAGTAGTGTAAGTCGCTTCATATAAAGTCTACGACAATGCGACTTCAAAGCTAATTCACTATATTTAATATATACAAAGCCTGTAAATGGAACCAACACTGTGGCTATTTTGTTAGTACGCGATACTAAAATTATGGTATCGAAAATGTACATAGTATCAACACTATGGCTGGCGAATCTGTGCATAGTACTCAGAGAATGGATTTCAATTTATACTAAAGTTCACCACATTTGAGATTTATAACTAAATTCGTACAACTATTACTGCATCAAATCCATACACTATGGCCTTTATCGACATCAGTTATCCATTGTCGCGGTAATCATGACACCATTCGATTAAATATATAACAGTCAGAAACTGAAGATCTTGACATAGTCGACAGGTTTACATATCTTGGAGGCTCTATCAATAACGTAGGCAATATGTCTGACGAGATGAGAATACGGATCGCGAAAGCTAGAGTAGCTTTCTCTAACGTTCGTCATTTATGAAGCAATGCGAAGATTTCACTTTGCCTTAATGGTCGTGTTTACGCGCAGTCTTACTATATGCTAGTGAAACTTGGACTCTTAGAGTTGATGATTTGAGACGCTTACAGTCATTCGATCATCGTTGTTTGAGAAGTATAGCACATGTTGGTTACCAACAACGAATAACTAACGTTGACATCCGTAGACGTATTTTTGGATCTGACAATAAGTGCTCGTCGTTAGAAAAACAAATAAGGCTCCATCAACTTCGTTGGCTCGGTCACGTTTTGCGTATGCCCTCATTTCGATTGCCCAGTAGAGCTCTGTTCTCTCATCCAGCACCAAATTGGCGTAAGAAACAAGGTGGGCAGATTTTGACATGGCAGAAACAATTGAAGTCACTTACATCCAAATTGGGTAGTATAGGACCCACTCGTCTGCCAGGATGCGGTCCTCGTGCGCATCATAGTTCTTGGTTAGAAACCCTTAGCGATATGGCATCGAATCGAGCTCAGTGGCGATCTTGTTGCAGATGTCTAGTAGAATCATCTTCGTAACTTTCTTTTCTTAGTAGGGCAAAGTTAGCTGCGAGGTTTGGTTTGTTTATGACGTGATACAGTGAAATCCGCAAGGAAGCTGTATTGCTGATGTTGCCTTGCCCGAATGCTAACTTGGCCATAATGGTGTTGTGGAGAGGTTTAGTTTGCCTCATTTCTGTGAGTTATCCTGATAAATTTACTCATAGTAGCAAGGAATTCCTTCTCTCTCTGCCTCTCTCTCTCTCTCGTAAATCTCACTAATAATTTGTCTAAATTCACTTATATACTTTTTTTCACTCCTTATGGTTATATGGCAGTGAAACATTAGTCACTTTTGACTTTTGTGTGGCTGGACATGATGATGATGATGATGATGATGATGATGAAGATGATGATGATGACTATTTGGATGATGATGATGATGATGATGATGATGATGATGATGATGATGATGATGATGATGATGATGATGATGATGATGATGATGATGATGATGATGATGATGATGATGATGATGATGCGGTGGAGAAATAATATACATTCAACTGTGTGTTGCGCAACTAGCAACAAATTAGTTCAAATATGGCCAGAAGTATAATACAAAGACATCATGAACGAAAAATATGTGCACGAGATTATACTTTATGTTCATGCTGCCATTGGTTTATCCTTCTGGTCACATTTGTTACTAGGTTCACAACACATAATAAATAATTGCATATATATTAGTTCGCCGTCACAACCAGTATCGAAATATCAATGAAATTGTTAACAACGCACATTGATTCAAACAGAAAAATACGAGTGGTCACACGTGCGGTCGGAACGTACGGCATGGCGAAAGTGCAAAAATTTGTTGAAACGCAAAAATTATCGCCATGAAGACGAATAATGCAATGGCAGAAACAGCAAAGCACAAACTGGCGGGAGAAACAAAAAACAATTCTTCAGCAAGTCAAATTTGAAATGTCGAACAATTTCTTTGATAAAAGGTTTCATTTAGCAAAAACAATGAAATCGTACATCACGTTGACAAAACAATCGATTTCCTCAGTATGTTCAACGTATGTAACCACCCTTCATAACATTCGCCTACATGTCATTGAAAAATTCTCCTTTTTAAGTAAATTACTGTTGTTCAACTCTTCTTCAATGACAATTATTTCACGAAAATCGCTTGAATATCGATGGGCTTTCCACTAGGGATTTTATTACAACAACAACAACAACTTATAAATAAGCTTTATATATTGGTGGTTTGTTAATAAAACAATCAGAAACAAATGAAGATGTGGAATCAAAAGACATGCTTAAAATGTTTAACAACGTTTTTTATCATACTCAATTAACTCGCTAGTGGCATATAATCCATCTTAAGCACTGTATTTCCTTGACTTTTTGCTTATGTATCAGGAAGATGGTTACATTACCGAGAGCAGACCATGTGCTCACAAGGTATCAATTACCACAGCGCTAGTAGGTGAAATTCGTACTCAATTTAACCTAAAAGATAAATAAATTACATTTTTAATTATTTAAATACAAGGAGCTTCGGTGCTTGGAACAACCTTACCTGAAATCTGGTAACACGAAATGATTTTAGAGACAATTATGAATAATGAACAACGAACAGAATACAAGTAATCCATTACATCCAATAACATATATATATATATATATATATATATATATATATATATATATATCGCTACTTTACAGTGAACCATTTTAAGAATGCATAATACAAAACTAGTGATTAATTATGCAATTGTGTATTAGGTGTAGCGGCTAGAAAAATTATTTTACACAAATGCCACTTAGCAAGCTCCCTAAATACGTTATTTTGGTACAGTGATTGATTGGGCTGGGACTAAATATATATCTAACAAAGGATTCAACTTTATCACAGTAGAAAGTAAACATTATTTTAATGGAAATTAAATTGCAAATCATGCAAATATATGTATTTTTAAAGCCAAATACTGTTAGTTCTTATGCATGTTAGAATTTGCTCTATGCAAATTCATAATCCTTGGTTAAGCGAAGTAAAGAATTTCGTGCATGGTATGAATGGAATCTGGTGAGATGTTAATACGTTCGTAGGTGCATTATCCAGCATGCACGTCTCCCATCTCCTGATTATATTTTTTATAATTCCTGTATTTAATCTTACTAGATAAAAAATTGCTTTCAGAGATTTGCTATATGAATTATCAAGTATCAGACTCGAGTTGGGTTCAAGAAAAAAGGAAATGCCACTTTTATCTATGATTTTTACATCTGCCTTATTATAATTTAAAGCTTCTATGCACAATTTACTTACCAATCAAATTATAAATTCTAGTGCAGTTCACTCATTAATGCACAACATAAACCTTTTTTATACGACAGAAATTTTTTATCGTCTAAGAGCCAATAATTTTCGGAACAACAATTGTCGTGGAGATAATAAACATGGGTTAATTTGAGAAAAAAGTAAATAAAAACTGCATCGAGGAATACATAATTAAAATGGAAACTACAGTTTAAAAAAATTTATTACCTATGTTTTATTATTTAACATGTTTGTGCTTTTGTTTCCAACATAATAAATGCTTAGCTAGTTGCCGTGCATGGTAAATAAATTTTTGCAACTCGTCTAAACGGAAAAATTATCAGTTGCAATAGGAGGCTTTGCTCTAATTACCGGTCTTGTTTCTCGAAAACGAATATGTTCCCCCAACTAAAATAATAATTTGAACCACGATGTGGCATAATTTGTCTCTTAAATTTTTACCAAACAGAAATACATATTCTATTGATATATTTTGTTTTTAAATCATATTTTCGATAATTTTTGTGTCACCATTTTTCAGTAACTGATTAATTCAGTTTTGTAAGCCGGTTTATGCAAATCTTAGAATTATTTAATTGATTTTTCACAGTTGAAACATGAAAAAGTAGAGGCAACTCATTGTCCTGACTGGTATCAACTTCGTTCAACATTAATCAGTAGATGCCAGAATTTCCACGGCTAGGATTGGAATACAAGATTATTTACCTCAGATTATCGCAGCTCATCACTTACGCCATCGAAGCAGAGCAATTATAGTTATAAACTACTCGTGAATAAATTCCTGTCTGCTGGCCAATATTGAGAAAATAATTCTGTGCAGAAGCTCGACATTTTATACTAGCCTGCTAAGCTTGCCAAATAAGTCAGCTGTAGAAACATACATTCAAATTATGCTGTGACTGCATAAATCTCTCTGCAAAGAAGAAGATTTCTAAGCCAATCACGCATAGCCTGATCTTAAATAAATAAGATTTTTTTTAAAACACCAAAATTGCATTTACGATAAAATAAAATTTGTCTTATCGTGAAATCGGTCATGTTTTATTGGCGCCTGAAAATGAGTATACTGCATACACAACTTTCATGTTGTTATTGTGTTTTATGATCGGCCAAATTTCTTGGTTACCCGAAATTGTATCGATTGGATCAGTGAAATTGAAATTTCAAAAATTCAGAATTTCACTGTCTATTCAATTCATTGACACACATCTTACAGCAATTAAGATTTATATTTTGCATCATCCAAGTTGGGATTTATTTGACGAATTTTGCTACCAGTTCGGTTCGACGATCATCAAACTCTGCAGTCTATGCATAATCTAAAGTTTATTATATGAAATTCAACCTTATTTATGCTCGTCATCTCACACTGATCGTATTCCGCGTTACAAATTAAACGAAATGAGTATTAAACGAACAAGCAGACCTTCATGTTCAAAGGCATTTAGCTTGTGTTCCATCAGAGCAAATGCAGACTTGCCATTATTCCATGTTCGATATTGCTAGTAAAACGTATTAAGCAAATTTGCATACCGGATTTGATTTGAATTATACTTGTTTATCTGGATGAATAACTTAATTTGTACCATATTGAGGAGATATTTAAATCAGGTAATCATATACATAAAACTGCGGGTACACGGTCACTCACACAACACATATCTACATTAAATAATAAACTAAAATAGTTATGTACAATATATCGTAAGGTAAAAAGTCATTTACATAATATAAACTGTTGTATGCATACATACATACGCACACACACA
>JAQBSW010014324.1:0-11892 GCA_029291075.1 Eudiplozoon nipponicum
AACATAGAGAGAGTGTGAAAAACGGAAACAAATCAATTGCGTGCATCACATCCAGTTCAAGCTCAATGCTTGTACGTGCTTCTTCTGCTTGCATAAATCCGACTAAAATTTGTTTATTCATAAGGCTTCGTATGTCGCTAGCCCCTTTTGTTTTTGCATTTAGAAATTACTTTGAATGTTACGTCTGGAGAACATACGTGCGATGTTTCGATGATGTGTTGCGCAATAGCAGACGTGTATTCACCATTTCATTTAAAACAGGCGTTCAAGTTGCAATGTTCTCTCATTCGAGTAATTAACCGTCTGGTCGATCGGCCTACGTAAGTTGATCGACAACTTGTGCATGTATATTGATAAATAATATTTGATATCGACATTAACGGCTGCTTCTCTTTGATTGCTGGTAAAGGTAAGTGTGTTACCCTAAATAACACTCGTAGTTTGGCTGCATTAAATGTACGTGTTAATGCTGCTTCAGCTTTCTTTTGTGCCATTCGGGAAACTGCATCCCCCTTAAATGGGATGTTTAGGTAGACTGTCTTCTTTTCTTGCCCATAATACGTCTGTTTCTGTTTAATTCCCCTTTTAATAATTGATTCAATTAATTGTCTGGGATAGCCATTAGACATTAAATCGTTAATTGCTTTATTATATTCATTTTCTTTAGAATCTTGACTAACCAACCTGTCAATTCTTGAAAAGCAACCACGAACTGTTGATAATTTATATTGAAATGGCACAAAACTGCTGTAATGCAAATACTGTGCAGACCATGTTGGTTTATGGTAAATTGTTCTGTTTAATTTACCATTAGTTTCTTTCTTTAATAGTACATCTAGGAAAGGCAGACAGTCATCTTTCTCGTGCTCTGACGAGAAGCCGATATTCTTATGTTCTTTGTTGAAACTTTGAAGCAATGTTCGTGATTGCGACCTGTTCTTAAGTACAAGAACTATATCATCCACGTACCGTATATATTGAGCACATTTACTTATGTCATTCTGTAATGATGTATTTTCTAGGTGCCCTAGAAAAATCTCAGCCAACACTGGAGATAAGGGGCTTCCCATTGCGACGCCATCACTCTGTTTGTAGATGCTTCCATAAAAATGAAATCGTACGTCTTTCGTGGATAATAAGATAAGCTTGCGTAGAGTGTGACCTGGCACCGTCGATGGTAATATATCGTGTTCTACCGCTTTGACTATAATGTGAATGGTTTCATCAATTGGAACATTTGTAAACAAAGAAGTAACATCAAAAGATACCATAATCTTGTTTTTAACATGTGTATCTTCAATTTTATTTACAAAGTCAAACGAATCGGCAACCGAATGATTACCTAGTAGTTTACATAATGTTTCGAGTAAACGAACTAACCATTTAGCTAGTGCATGAGACGGAGAATTTACCATTGCTAAAACTGGCCTCATAGGACAACCTCTTTTGTGTGTTTTTGGTAATCCGTACATTATTGGTGTAGATGTTCCAACTGGCTTGAGCTTCTGTGCAGTGGCCTCATCAATAAAACCGGCATCTGTCAAAATCTTAATTTCATTTATTACTTTGCGCTCCACCTTGTCTATTTCATCTGATTTATCGTCTAGACGTGTGAATTTTGTATTGCCCTTTAACACATTTTCCATTTTTTGTACGTAGTCAGATTTTTCAACTATAACTACGCTCTTTCCTTTATCAGCGCGTAGTATTTTGATGTCTCCATTTCTGCTGATACTTCTAAGCGCATTTAGATGCTGCTTTGTCAACGCATGCTGCTCTGCTCATTTAGACGATTTTAGATGTGAAGCCTGATCATCTAATGTAGCATTGAACCAATTTTTATAATCAATAATGGTAGGCTCCAAGTCAGCTGTTTGTTCAAATAACAATTTAAATGCTGCCTCAAAATCAACATCGCATTTATTAGAAGGATGTATTCCATAATTTCGGCCCATCGATAGTGCCTCCATTGTTAGCTGATCGATTGGCACTTTTGATAAGTTAAGCACACGCTTATCAAGATCGGTCGGTATTAAATCACACAAAACTCCAGGTTTTACATCTTTTTCCAATTTGTTCGAAATTCTTGTTTTATCTTTCCTCATAACTGTCGGCAAAAACATCAAAAATTTCATTCTTGCAAAAAGACTTAGTTCATCTAATACACAAGATACACACCCAATTCTTGCCCGAAGCACTGCTTCATCTTCCTTCAACTGCTCAATTTTAGAATACGCCAACCTTGTAAGATTTCTTCGGTTGACTCGTAGTTTTGACTTGCGTAAACTGCGTACCAAATCACCTGGGAACCGTAATTGTTTAATACACTGATAATAATGTTTTATCCATAATGTCGTTCTTTGCGCTCTACACTTTAACGTCACTAGTTCATCTAGTTTTCTGAAAGATTCATTTGAAATGCGAGCTTTAATGAAATTTATTGTACCCTACCTGTGTGCAAAAACAAAAAGAAATTTTATCAGATATTAGAAAATTTTCTTTCTTTTTCGTTAATGTCGATATCAAATATTATTTACCAATATACATGCGCAAGTTGTCGATCAACTTACGTAGGCCGATCGACCAGACGGTTAATTACTCGAATGAGAGAACATTGCAACTTGAACGCCTGTTTTAAATCAAATGGTGAATACACGTCTGCTATTGCGCAACAAATCATCGAACCATCGCACGTATGTTCTCCAGACGTAGCAGTAAAAGTAATTACTAAATGCAATTACAAAAGGGAGCTAGCCACATACGAAGCCTTATGGATAAACAAAACTGCAGCCGGATTTATGCAAGCAGAAGAAGCATGTACAAGCATTGAGTTTGAACTGGATGTGACGCACGCAATTTGATTGGTTTCTATTTTTCACACTCGCTGTGTTCACATATTTCTATCTTGTTTTGCTTTCCAATTTATATATAAAGATATGTTCATGAGTAGATATTTGAGAAGACCATGAGAAAGAAAAATTTTCTTATATCTGATAAAATTTCTTTTTGTTTTTGCACACAGGAAAGGTACAATGAATTTTATTAAAGCTCGCATTTCAAAAGGATATATATATATATATAATCATGTACAGCAAAAAAATGTCATTTTTAACTGATGTTTAACTGATATATAACCGTAAGACATTTTTTAAAGAAAACAAGTATCTTAAATTTTTTAAATCAAGTTTGCGAGCTTGAAGTAAACACCAATCCCATTGTATTTAACCAGTCGTCGAACAACATAACAAAAATGCCGCCAGCCGCAAGTATCTTAAGTGTTAGTGATAATAATGTCGAAAGTAATAATTTAGGCAACCGAATTATTAAAGGGGAGTGATTTGTGAGAGCGATTATCTAGTTACTATGACTCTATTTGTCTAGATAACACACATAAATGAGGCGAACTAAACCGCTACACACCACCATTATGGCCAAGTTAGCTTTAATGAGAAACAAAGTCGGCAACACAGCTTCCTTGCCGTTTTCAAAGTATTACATCATAAACACAGCCAAACCTCGTAGCTATCTCTTCCCAGCTAGGAAAATAAAGTTAAAAATATGATATTACTAGAAGTCTGCAATAAGATCGCCATTAAGCTCGACTCGATGTCATATCGCGCAATATTTCTAACCGATAACTATCGTGCGGACGCGATCACCATCATGGCAGACGAGCTGGTCCCATACTGCCCAATTTGAATATAGCTGACTTTAATTGTTTCTGTCAAGTCAAAATATGCTCACCTTGTTTATTATGCCAATCTGGCGCTGGGTGAGATGATAAAGCTCTACTGTGACCGAGTAATTGCCGTCAATGGAGCCTTACTGGTTTGTCTAACGAGAAGCGCTTGTTGGCTGTTGTAAAAATACTTCTTCAGATTCCAGCGTATGCTGTTCGTTTTGGTCACATGTACTATGCTTCTCAAACAACACTAGCCAATATCTGCACGCGTTTAACATTATCGACTCTAATGAGCCAAGTCTCACTAGTGTATAATAAAACTGCACACTTACAGGTGTATTGTAAAATCGACCTACAGGGAAGAGTGAAATACCCGTGTTTCTCCATAAATGGCGAAGGTTGGAGAATGTTACTCTTGCTTTCGTGATTCTCATACTTACTTCGTCAGACGTGTTACTTGAGTCATTGATAGAACTGCCAATGTATGTAAACCTGTCAATTACGTCAATATTTTCACTCTGTAGACGCAGAGTTGGGGGTTGTGATGTGTGAGTATCTGACATTTGGAAGCTGCGAATTTCATACCAAAAATTGAACAAAGATCACTAATCCATTCAAGCTAGCCTGAGCAGACCCTCGATTGTCGAATAATAATAAAATATCGTCTGCAGTGTTAAGATCAACTAATCTACCGCAGACGCCTCCGTTTTGAACGTATAGAACTGTCTTGTTCATAATTACATCTATTACAAAAATAACCACTGCTGTTATTAAAGTTTTTATTTTGTTGTGGACCCTAAGGCGACCAGTAGTGTTAGTGTAGAGAGCCCGCATAATATTTACACATTTGGTTGGTACACCATTTTTCGTCAGAATATTAAATATAATACTGCTATCCATCGAGTCCAATGGATCCTAGAAACTCTGAAAGACGGTCATTGTGGGACGGCGATATACATGCCATTGTTTAAGAAATATGTTTAAGTTGAAAATGCTATCTATACGACCTCGTCCTCATCGGAATCTGTTTTGTTTTTCTTCTATAGTGTGTGATTCACGTGGATCGCTAAGACGGTGTAAGTTTATCGATGCAAACAACCTTCATACGACTGTGTTGAAGCTTGTATCACAATGATTATCATACGAATGAAGATTGCTATTTTTTTGAAAATAGGAATGATGGTCGACCCACTTCAAGCAAGCGGTACAGTCTCCTCATTCTACACAGTACGAAATTGGCTATGCAACGCTACAGAAATTATATCCCCACAATCGGAAGCAAATTATCTGAGCCTACAGGTTTGCATTCCCTATTTGTAGATCTGGTAGATGTTCGAGATTAACGGTTCAGGCTGTTGATGCATACGTGCTCCCAGGGATCAGGATTGACGCAGGTGTCTGGGAATATTTATCTTTGACATGTTCGGCCCATCTATCCAGATTTATCGGTTATTAGAAGTTTGTTACTATCCTTAATAGTTTCGCTAACTTTTAATCTTCACAGACCTTTTGCGTGAATATGTTGTAATAAACACCGGCTATTATCTGATGCGAACGATTCGTCCACTTCTTCGGCCTTTCTGGCTCGAACGAATTTGAGCTCGACTTTTCGACTGCGCTTAAGTTGGCATCCTACAACTCTACGAGTATTATTATGAGCCGAGCCAGCTTTGGTGCATACTTTCGAGTATCTCCATAGAATTTACAGAAACCTAATGCTTTATTTTACGGGAGCCTAAAATGCCACATACAGTAGTACCTGCATTCTGCAAAGTGAACTTATCTACGTCCAAAGTAAATTTAAATTTTCGCCATCACTAACAGCTAACTTAGACTTTAAATATCTACATAATTGTGTTGGAAAGACGGTTGTCCGAGTTTACTTAAATCTATTTGAGATTTCTACTTATCTATTTCTCCGCAAATCTTTAGTGCAAATCTACATCGGACAAGTCCATGGTCCGAGTTGACATAAGTGTTCCACAACGAACGAAAATCCTGGATGCAATCACGCCATCTATAACTAATTGCTACATGATTTATCAGTTTCCCCGGAGCTGGAATAAGAAATCATCATCATGAACAGCTTTACAAAAGCCAATAATAACTAATGCTTCATTGCCATATGAAAATAAGGATTGAAAAAAACATGAACATTTTTATAAATAATGACAAAAATAATAATTTATGCAGACAAATTATTAGTGAGATTTAAGAGGGGGGAGTGAGAGGGTGTACCTAATCACTTTGAGCATATTTATCTTGATAACTCAAACAAGTGAGGCAAACTAAACTTCGAAACAACACCATGATGGCCATGTCAGCTTTAAAACAAGGCAGCATAAAAAATACAGCTTCCTTGCGGGTTTCACTGTATCAAGCCATAAACAAACCCAAACCTCGCAGCCAACTCGGCCCTACTAAGAAACGAAAGTTACGAAGAGGATTCTACTAGAAATCTGCAATGATTTAGTTTTATGAGCTTGATTTGATGCCATTTCACGCAGAGTTTCTAACCAAGAACTAGAATGCGCACTTGGGCAACATCCTAGCAGAGTAGTGGAACCTATACTACTCACTTTTGATGTAAGTGACTTCATCTGGACACAATGTAGCGCAACACCTTACAATAAGACTGAAATCTGTGCATAGCAAGTATGCTTTATGTTCCTCGCAGCTGTCCAAATGTCGTTCACTATTACCGCTGCGCATTGAGCTTAAAGTGTATCTTCAACCTAATTGAAATTCTGCTTTACTTAAGCGTCTAACATGTGCATTTGTGTCACCCATAACCAAGGCTATATTTGAACTTCTTGCTCAACTTAGTAGAGTTTAAATCGGATTAAAAAGCGTGCTTGCTATCAACTGTGCTGAAATCGGTTGGAGCATATGCAGATACGACGAAAAGGCAACATCGATTAAGGTGTATGGCAATGGTTTTAATAGATGCATTTATGCGTTCTGCACGAATTCGGTTGTCTACAGAGATCTATTCAATTAGACAAGCTTGAGCTCGTGAGATAAGGACAATACTTACACCTCATATTGTAGCTTGCAAAAACTCCGTGGAGCCAGAGGTTCGATGCCAGTAACGCGTAGTTGAGGATGGTGCACACAGTTCTGTACTGCTCGTAGAATTCGAAGTGCAAGAGCGTCTTGTTGTCCAGCTCGTTTCAATGTTCGCAACTTAAATGCGCTGATTTTAAAACCTAGCCTAGGTTTAATAAACGGTAGTTTGCCCGAATTAGTTGTGATTTTTGGCATTCAGATTTTGGTCTCAGTGTTACGATCATCATCCACCATATGCATAGCATCTAAAAGAGCTTCATTGTTAAATTAAAAAGAGAGAAAAGAGAAGAAAAAGAAGCAGGATCGCAGATGAGGGTGTTTGTATTAGCCTGCACGACCCATCAGATAAGGCGTTCCTTTTTATCCCGCACGACAACAGATGCAATATGGATTTATTTGTGTTCGTATTGTTCATGGTTATATGGTGGTTGTAAAAGAAGACGATGTCACCCTTCTGTAGTGAAAATGGTGTGTGTGTTCAGAGCTTTCATTTTCTTAGATAGTCTGCCTACCAAGTCTGGTCATATGCCAGTAGCCAAAGTTTTCTTAAACAACCGAAACCTATCCTTCGCGTCTGGCACGCTTGCTCTTATTCCGTCACTTCTAGTTAGGTTAAACTCGAGGCTTTACGTGAAACGGGATGATGGCTGTATCCATGAATGATATTACTCTTTTGTACAGTGGGTTCGGATAGACCATTAAGGAATAAGGGGCAAATATCACGACATATACATTGATCCAACAAAAGCAGAATGCAGATCGTTCAATAGAGAGAAAATTGCTCTTCTATCAAGGAGGTTACACTGCCAGACGAACTCTTCTTTGTTTTCTACGAAACCGAAGCATAGTTGCAGGTCAACTAACAATTGCCATTAAGAGATTATATTGAATCTTTATAATTTATTTTCGAGAGGAAGATAATTGTTGCTTTCTTGTCCCGAAAAGGTTCTTAATAACGCTGCCAGTTGTAAAATCGGACAATTATATGAATCGCGTCATTAACCTAATATTACTCTTTTAAATCGGTCAGCCTAGATTAATTGCATTTCTATTTTATCTTTGTGTGAAGATGTTATCGTGTTTAGACTTGACGCACTCCAGACAAGCAGTTTTGTTTCTTCCTCTGCTGAAGCGACTGGTTCAGACTTGCCGTAGTTGGGAAATGCAAAGATATTCTACTCGGGAGCTTAGCTCAGTAAAACACAACGAAGATACATCGCAATATTTGCAGAATTGTGTTGTACCAAACTCTGCCAAAAAGTTAACTGAGCAACAGTTAGTTGCCGAAGAATCAGTTAAAATCTGGGTAAATCCATTATTTTCTTTAAATATCCTTTTTTTGTCTTTTTGAAGTGCCTATTATAAGAAATTTCTATTCTAGTTGTGCCTGCTCCGAAACTCAACTAGTTTATAGTAAATAACAGGTTTATGAAAAGAGCAAATAGTAACTTGCTGTATGACTGTTTTTTGTCTCCTATGTGCCATAATCAGTTGGTATCGTATTTACCAATGGACGTTTTGTCTCCACGCCTTAATAATCATGCAATAAACAAGTAACATGCGCCGAAGGAAATGTGCCATATCCACGACGTATGACTGACAAGTAGCCTAGCAATGCATACGCATACTCGATTGATATCAGCTATCACATTTCGCGGTAATCATGACGTCATTCAATTAAATTTGTAATAGTTATATACTGTGTGTTGCGCAGAACTATTATAAATACATTTGCTTTGGCATACCTACTGGAAAGTCAGTTCAAATAGAAGCCTAGTGAAATATCAAAATCAGTATGAACGAAATAATATTATATTATGACCATAAATGTGCTTGAGGCTTGCTGGCGACTGGATTCGCTAAAATAACAAGTGTTAAGAATCGGTTGTAAATCTCAGTTTTGGTGGGATTTAGCCTATCTCGAGAATCAGTGTGTTGCAACTCGGTGCACACTCGCAATTAAAATAACCATTGTGCTTGGACTGTAAAGGCTCAGCATTTAGAAAACGATTGTGTTGGTAAAACAATTTAACAATAATTGATTGCGCGGGTGGTGGTAGCAATTCTTTAAATCGAGTTTGCGAGCTTGATGTAAACACCAATCCCATTTTATTTAACCAGTCGTCGAACAACATAACAAAACTACCGCCAGTCGCAACGTTCCATTTTTAATTGAAAATCTAATGTAGTTTTATCATTTTATTTTTAATTATACAAAGTTCAGGTCTTTCTTATTATTTCTAAATTTGTAATAAGCACGTTTTATTTATATTAATTATATACTAAACCAATATTTTATTTTCCAATTCGTCGTTCTTAAAGCGTGCACACATTAAGGAGGCCAAACTTAATCCTTTTAAATCAAATAAAATCACAGCATCTGAAGAATTGCCGTCAAATCATTTAGCGATTGAAAATATCTCTAATCATGAAGCCATGTTTAGTTCACAAGATGTAAATACAAATAATTCCCAGTCTGAGGAAGAGCAACCAGAAAATAAAACATCGCCATCTTCGTTGACCGACGTGAAACAATATAATGCATCTTCACTCCCTAGTCAGATGTTATCCAACGTGTATGATGACACTTTTACAGATTCAAATGAAATCAACGCTGCAAAATTGGAAGTACTGCACTCTAAAGAAAGATGTTCTACGGATGTGTCCATTTCTGCTGCAGCACTCTGTATTGTTGTGGAAACATTGAATGCTGTGCAAGAAATGCGGCGTCTTCATAGTTATTCACGACAACAGGATAGACCAAGTCGTTGTTCCGCCAATACACCCATGAAAAGCGGTAGCAAATCGGTCGTGTTGTCTGACGAAACCGATAATTTTGAGGAGGAATCATCTGATCAAAACAAGCTCGGGGGCGAATGGAACGAGAATCGAGTGTACCCGCGACACATGGCTATGGTGGAAGAGGTACTTCTAATAATGACAACAGCTATTTTAAATAAAAAGTTATTAATTTATTCACGAAAGATTAGGATTCTTTACGTGAATATGTATGCTATGTATTTTTTTACGATTGATTATGTACTGACTAGCATGGCATCAGTAAGACAAACTTTACATTTTTCATATATATATATATATATATATATTATATACATATATATATATATATATATGTATATGTATATATATATATATATATATATATATATATATATATATATATATATATACATATATATATATAATATATAGATATATATATATACATATACATATACATATATATACATATATATATATATATATATATATATACATATATATAGATATATATATAATACATATATATACATATATATATCATTATATATATATATATATATATATATACATATATATATATATATATATATAGATACATATATATATATACATATATATATATGTATATATACATATAGTATATATACATATATAATGTTATGCGCTAAAATTGACTGCAGTTTTTTGCGTGATTTAGTCAGCCTTACGAACATCAGTAGCATGAACCGTGACGGCTCTCTTGGAATACAGCCATCCAACATCAATTGAAATTACGGTTTCCGTTTTACTACTCAACTAACGCATAGTACAAAATGTGTAGCACTAGTTTCAGATGTCGCAGAAGGCGATGCAAAGGATAGTGTTGTTAGGCTTCTCAAAAGTTTTGGACTCAATTAGATTATGTCAAATGTGTTAAAGATGGTGTGATTGTATCCGAATCGTTCAATAATTCCGGACAAAATCTCGATTCTGGTTGCATACTTATCCGCTAGATATTACCACTCGTTTTTGATGAGAACTTACTTAGGTATATACCCTCAATAGACTAGAAAACTCGAAAAACCTATTGTTCAAAAAAATTTTGACTATAAAATCAAAATTAGCTGGTCTCAATAGGAAAATTCCGAATAGCTATTGTTAAAGTTGAGGTCCATAGAATTTCATATTGAGTCTAAATCTATGGAGCTTCTTGAATCTGGGCACATCTTACGTTAGATCGATTGCGCACAAATTTGGGCATACTCTGAAATCAGATCTTGAATTGTTCTGGACTTGATAGTTCGATAAATTGGAATAAGTATTTGCATCACTTAACAACCTAAAGCTATTCCAACTATTTCGTTCAACAGTTTTTAGGACAAAATATGTTATCGAAAAAATAACCCTTTAACTGATAGCGTGTCATCCGGATCGATAGTAAAACACATCTAAAAACAGTGCTGACGGCAGCCTGCATCAGTCCCGATCCCCGTCAGTGTGCCCGTATCAACATTGTGGAAAACTAATCTCCGACCACCGTTAGAATTCGAATTACGACATGCAGTATTAACTATTAAACTTCACAAATTTGCATGTCCCGGTGTTTTGCTACCGACCTTATGGCATAATCGAATTCGTAGTATATGCAGTTGCGAGGTGAGTCGACTATCGTTCTTCCTTTTAACAAAACAAGCAACGTTAATTCCTTCGTTATCGATCGTGGTATAAGCGTCACTGCAGTTGCCTATTTTACGCATTCTCCGCGCTTTACAAGGAACATATCGAATGGTTACAATGTGAACGATAACATTTTTACTGCATAAGTTCTATGTGTTTACGACCAGTACGTTTTTTCAGCATTCACCACACCTAGATATTTTATATAATTAATTTTCAAATTTATTATTATTATTATTATTATTATTATTATTATTTTACTAGTATTTTTCCTCCTAGTTTTACAACAGTGAATGTTTTTGTCTAAAGGTTAGTGTATTGATTAAATACTGTTTGTTGCGAAGAACTAATATATATGCAAGTATGTATTAGGTTTTGCGAACCTAGTAACAAATTAGTTCAGTTGTGACCAGAAGGATAAACCAAAGGCAGCATGAACGGAAAGTATAATCTCATGCACATTCGTTTCGTGCTTACTGGCGACTCATCAGTAGGAGCCGGTATTACGCCCTTTAACCACTATATATTTGGTAGAAGAATGTGGAATAATAGGACGGTACAATCTCCTAGACGAATGTGTAAACCTGTAATAGTGAAGCTAACATAATCTAAAGTCAACGACAATACGACTTCAATGCTAACTCACACTATATAATATATATACCGAGTCTGTAAGGGATACTAACACTATGGCTATTGTG
>JAQBSW010014325.1:0-11890 GCA_029291075.1 Eudiplozoon nipponicum
TAGTTTTTTGAAAAACGTTAGTTGTCAAGGCTATCTCTATCTTTCTCTCTTTAATCGTTCACCTAAGCGTCGATATAACATTCACTCTCCATCCATCTACGTTACTTGCTGCTCCATATTTGAACTAATTTGTTGCTATGTGCGCAATACCTCACACACCATTGTATACATTAGAGTTCCCGGCTTTAAATAAAATACAGTATATGCTAGTCAAGGTTTTAGTTTTAGCATTTTAAATTTTGATTACCGTGACATAGTAGCAATACAGTTATAACAAATAACAAAAGGTTCGATACTCTCTCTCCCCTAAAATATTCTGCATACGAGATGAGATGAGGTATAGGTGAGGTAATGATTGGTCTACTAATTATAACAAGTTATATATTGAGTTTAGTTACTGAGACAAATCCTATGATTAAAATAGTGTTGAGTCAAATATATATAAATAGAATGGTTTTGGAACGAGGTTACCACATTTGCTTAAATCTGCTATTGTGATCAGTGTTGTGTTGCCTGATGATGGTGCTGGAAAGTAGGCACCGAAACGTCGCCAGTAAACAAAGATGTGATAGAACCGCATTTCCAATTGAAGTAAAAATGAGTCAACCCGATCAAAGACAAAACAAAATTGGAAATAGTGACAAATCGGATCTTTGTGTAACTGCCCGTGTACAGCTATTACCCGCGTACGCAATACGAATGCTATCAATTGTTCCTTAATTATCAACGGCGGTGTAAAATTATAATACTTGTGCTCTTTTTGCCTTATTAGTTTCATTTCGTTACGTCATTTTGTGTGTTTCCTCCATAAATGAATGAACCATTTGTGTTTCAATCGAAAATATTTAGAGGCAACGCGTAGTTTATCATTTAGTAGAGGTCGTAAACCACCCTTTTGTGAAATTCTTTATGTAACTTTGCCACATAGACTCTCCAGTGCCACCTCTATTATTTTCTCTGTCATCTGGTACCTATAGTTTGACAATAAGCATAAATTTTGCCAAAGCAATAAGACAGTTAAATACAGTTTGTTGCGGAGAACTAATATATATGCAAGTATTTATTAGGTGTTGCTAACTTGAACTACTTGGTTACTGGGTTCGCAAAACCTAATACATACAAAGCAATAAGACGTCTTGCTGTTTTGCTGATAGGATTAAACTCGTATAGTTCAAAAGGAAATACGTCGTAGACCCTCTTGATATTATTTTGATTTATTATTTTCTCTGTCGACGCCATTCATGAATAGGCATTTAGCAGCATCCATGAACGCTGAAATTTAACATAAATTTAGCAGAATAATACGAGGTTCCAATACTGAGATCGGGTTGATTAAGTACCAGGCTCAGGATTTCTATTGCGTTTTTTGATAAAACACTCATAATTTTGTAAATTTCATGTGCCAAATCTGAACGGCGTAGTCTTGGAATCTTCTTCAATGAGACAAAGATTGATTGTGCGGGTGGTTGTAAAAATTTCTTAAATAAAGTTTGCGAACTTGAAGTAAACGCCAATCCCACTGTATTTAACTAGACGTGAAACAACATAGCAAACCTACCGTCAGTCACACGTACTGACGCGTTTCGATCTTCCATGATCATCATTAGAGTACGACGGAAAACGGACTAGCAAATGTCAAACACCAATGCACACATATAGAAAGCAAAATTGTCTATTTTTGTTGTGCCAGCGAACATTTTAAAATATACACAGATCTCACAGTATCTGCATTTTAGAGGAGTTTATTATATGGCTTTACAACGTGGTAATAGCGTCCCACAATATTTTAACAAGTGAAAAATTTTGAATGCAACCATCTTTGTGTATTAGAAATTAAAATTGTGTAGGAAATTGTACATTGAAACTATAAAGCTGTTCTTTATGCAACATTTAGAGGCCCATTTTCGACAGAACTCATTTTTATTTCAAAATCTGTTACTTAATTGAGTGAATTTTGAAAAGGAAAATAACTTGGATTATGTACATACAATGTACAACAGAAAAAAAGAAGCCAGAAACATACATTTTGGTGAACGCACACATTCACATACAATTCCAAGTTTGTATTTTTCCAACTAACCACTCAAAATCTGTCATTATAGAACAGACATCACGATAACTGTAGAAGTGGTATTGGAATGGATATTTATATAATTAAATGAACAGTGGTTACGCGGGCGGCGATAAGAATTTTAACGAACGCTGCGATCTTGATATAAAAACCTGTCCCATTATAAACATACGTGTGTCAGTATAAACTAGGCGTTGTAAAATGTAGAAAAGTAATTCATCCAGTGGACCACTTCCGTCATTGTTGGGAACTCTACACGTGGTGTGTAGATTTCGTCGATTTCATTAGAGTTCTATTTTTTGGTTTATTCTTGAATTGCTTCACCTTCATCACTGATCACAAATCATACTGTCTCCTCAGTAGTATCTAATCTGTATTTATTTATCTATTTGCCACGATTTAAATTTTTGTTCACCATCAGTAACTTCGGTCATTTCATTAATATAATCAATGGAACCCTAGTAAAAATACCTGTGCACTTGTCTGGCTTCATTAAACGAATTTAATTGTTCTTCATTAATTCTTTAATACATTATGTGAAATCCAACTTTACGTAATTAAATAACTTTAGCTTACTTTAAAATTCTCATAAGCAACACGCAATTCAGAATTTAGTACGGGCAAATAGCATTTTCTTGCGAAATTCCTGATTCAGCATCAACAAATAAACTCTCCAGTACGACTGTGTACTATAACAATCGGCTGTTTCCTGCCCTTTGGCTATGTGCAGATTTATGTTCCAAGCGATGACTTCTTTCGGTTTGTCTGGTCGGATGAAAATTCATAGCGTTTAAAGTGAATTCATCAGTGTCTTCCTTGAAATGCTTTCGAGAAATGTTCGCTGTAAATTAAGTCTTTTTACATTTTCTTATTCGCACTGACAATGGGATTCAAAAACAGACACTTAACAGCCCAATCGAACGTTACAAACCCGCTTGCTTGTAGAAAATTAGTATGAGGTTACTATGAGGAATTTGGGATGTCCTCTTTTTTAATGGCAAGTTCTGAATCTTGGTTGCGGTTGCGGTCGGATGTGCGGAATTGTTTTGTACCTTCAATGAAATTCGACCGTTTGGATACACCTCAAATAAAAATTTTTTCTTTCACAGGACTCTAAATAACTGCATTTAAATAGAATGCAATGATTGATCACACAAAGTGGAAGGTAACATAAAACTCACATCTTGCCAGCATTTTACATAGCCAACAGAAGTATAAATCAGAGATACTGACTACATATGATGGAAGATATATCGACCGCATGAATAACTTGACTAGAATTAGAGGCCATAAGGCCGCGAAAGTCATACCTCTTCACGGAATCACACAAGCCCGTCAAAGTCTATTTGTGTCCACTATGCACTAAGAAGGCAAGAATTATGCCTTATTACCATGCAGGAAAACATCTCAATTAGTCTCTCTTAATTTTATGAAGCATATACATGCGAACGCGCTTTTGGTCGAAAATTGAAAAAAGTTAACAACTGACAATTGCATCATCATTGACTGCGCGGATCGTGATAACAATTCTTTCAGACACGTTTATAAACATAAGATAAACACCAACCCCATTTTCTTTAATCACCCAGACAACAGAGCATAACGACCGTCAGTCTCGACTTGCGTCAATGTTTGTGATAAATATATTTCGATACGACTTGCCAAAGCTTGCCGTTGATTAGGCTAGAGTATCGTGACGTATTTAATGATAAACCAATCACCAAGCCATCGTCACTGTGCTTCTGACTAGTTAATGATAGTAGTTATTTTGTTAATAGATTAAAATTTTGATATAAATTGCTCAGCGCTGTCTTTCGTATTTTGATTCTCGCCGCCGTTTTTTTGTGTGGGACAATTGATAGCACTCATGGGTCGGTAAAATCTTCCATACTTTACATTTTCAGGTGCATCGATTTTTGGCCTTGATTGATAGGTTCTCACTTGTCCCTTCATTCTGAAGCCCTCCATCAGCTGCTTGTCTGAAAATGACGTTGGAACAGGATTTTCCATCCTTTTTCTTCCGAATTTTTTGGACTTCATATCCAGTCCTATTTTCAGGGTCGACAGCACACTCACAGAAAAAAAACAACTTGTGGCAAATGTGGTATCCTCATTCAAGACAGATTTATTTATAGTTATTTTAATTACTAAATCATTATTTATTGTCTCAAAATACTTTAGGAATTAAAATAAATATAAATAGATCTGTCTTGAATGAAGATGCTAAATTTGTCACAAATTGCTTTTACCTGTGAGTATAGTGTCAAACCTGGGGATGGGACAGAAATGAAGTCCCGAAAATTCGGAAGAAAAAGTGTGGAAAATCTTGTTACGACAAGCAGCTGATGGAGGGTTTCAGAATGAAGGGAAAAGTGAGAACCCATCAATCAAGGCCAAAAATAGGTGCAACTGGAAATTTAAAGGATTCAAGATTTTACCAACCTATGAGAAGAATGCTTTTTAAATATTTACTTCATAATGTTTCATCTAGCCGGTTAGAGAAACGATACTACAGGTAGTAAAAAATAGGACGCGGGTGTTTTGTAGAAAGCCTGGCTGGCAAGTGAATACAAATCGCATCAACACTTAAATAAAGGCTATTAAAATGTATAATGCAAATTTTAAATTAATTCTATGTTAATAGCTAGTAAAATTATTTCAGTTAAAAATAGTTAGAAAATATAATTTTGCATAGCGGATAAAGATCATGTTGAAAGCGACCGTTGAATATGGCAAATAACTTTTGAATGAAAAAGAATAATGAAGATAGTTAAAACTGGTATCTTTGACATTTTAATCTCCATTAGCCATTACAATTTCGAAAGGGGTGAGTAACACGCTTTTCATCAAAATCTGTAGTTTGACAAACTGGCATTACTATGTTGTTCGACAAATAGTTAAATACAATAGGATTGGTTTTTACTTTAAGCTCGCAAACTTGATTTAAATAATTATTACCACCACCCGAGCAACCAATATTTCTTTAATTGTATTATCTCTATATATAGTGAAAGTTGCAAAATGTTAATGACTGCATAGAAATTGTGTAGCCGACACATCCAATCAAGTACAATGTTTGCGAAATTATTAAAGGTGAGAGCCGCATATCTCATTTTGCTTTCTATATATATATATATATATATATATATATATATATATATATATATATATATATATATATATTGCAGTTTCTACTTTGGTAGTCAGTTTGCTGTCGTACACTGATGACGAACATGGAAGTTCGAAACGCGTCAGTACCTGTGATGACACTTGTTTTCTCTGTTGTGCGATGACTGGTTAAATAAATTGGATTGGTGTTTACTTCAAACTTGATTAAAAGAATAGCATTTGTAATATTAATATTCGTGTATTTATTTTAAATAGTTAACTACTTCTAAGCATTAATTTTAAATAATATAAGTTATACTTTAAAAAACTAGTCAATATCATTGCCTGATCATACAATAGATTGGTTTAACAATAATTGATTGCGCGGGTGGTGGTAACAATTATTTAAATTAAGTTTGCGAGCTTGAAGTAAAAACCAATCCCATTGTTTTTAACCAGTTGTCGAACAACATAAAAAAACGTACTGACGCGTTTCGATCGTCCATGATCATCATCAGAGTACGACGGCAAGCTGACTATCGAGGATCAAACCGCATTGAATATATATGAAAATCAAAGTTAGATATGCGGCTCTAACTTCTAGCAGTCTCGCATACATTGAACTTGACTGGAAAGGTCGGCTGCTCAATTTCTATTCAATCACGAACATTAACTGTTTGTAGCTTTCGCCACATATACATATATAGGCAATACAATTTCACAATAATTGATTGCGCCTATGGTGGTAACAATTATTTAAATCAAGTTTGCGAGCTTGAAGTAAACACCAATCCAATTGTATTTAGTCAAATTCAATGTATGCGAGACTGCTAGAAGTGAGAGCCGCATATCTAACTTTGATTTCCATATATATTAAATGCGGTTTAATCTTTGATAGTTAGTTTGCCGTCGTACTCTGATGATCATCATGGAAGGTCGAAACGCGTCATTGCGTTGCGGCTGGCGGTAGTTTTGCTATGTTATTCGACGACTGGTTAAATACAATGGGATAGGTTTTTATTTCAAGCTCGCAAACTTGATTTAAAGAATTGTTACCAAATCCGCGCAATTAATTATTGTTAAATTGTATTGCCTATATATGTATATGTAGCGAAAGCTACAAACAGTTAATGTTCGTGTCTGCATAGAAATTGAGCAGCCGACATTTACAGTCAAGTTCAATGTATGCGAGACTGCTAGAAGTGAGAGCCGCATATCTAACTTTGATTTCCATATATATTCAATGCGGTTTGATCCTATATAGTCAGTTTGCCGTCGTACTCTGATGATGATCATGGAAGGTCGAAATTCGTCAGTGCGTTGCGGCTGGTGGTAGTTTTGTTATGTTATTCGACGACTGGTTAAAAACAATGGGATTAGTGTTTAATTCATGCTCGCAAACTTGATTTAAATAATAGATTGGTTGGTTCGAAAAATATTTTGCATGATACAAATATCACATACATTAAACTTCGAAGGTTCCTAACTCCCTTTTGTTATTGCATTTATTAACAATCATAAATGCTACGTATGGGAACATACGTGTGAGGTTTAAATGATGTGTTGCGCAATTGCAGATTTGTATTCACAATTTGATTTGAAACAGACGTTTAAGTTGCAATATTCTCTCATTCGTGTAATTAGCCGTCTGTTGATGTGGCCTACACAAGTTGATCGACAACTTACGCATGTATACTCTTAAATAACATTTGATGTATCTGATAAAATATCTTTTTCTTTCTGCACATAGAAAAGGTACTAGGAATTTTATTTAAACTCTTATCCCAAAAAAATTATTTATTATTGTTTACATTCTACGGTTCGTATAATAAACTCCTGAAAATCATGATTTTTGTGTTCTTTATTAAACTACCAAGGAATAGTACTGGTTTCGGTCAAAAGGAAATATATATAGGTCTGAATACATTTGTAAACAAAGACAGCAGTAAACCGCCATATAAAAAAATGCTAAGAACAAGATTTGAGGGCCAGGCACCATTTTGACAGCTATTTACAAGAAAAAATCATCTTTATAATTCTCTGATTTCTAATTAGTCCTGACCTAGCTTGGCGTGACATCACCGGCAATCAGAAAGATGTCTGAAGGTCACTCAATACCAGAGAATACGGCTGATAATATTTTGAAGGGTACATCCTTTCCTTCAGCACAGTGATTTAGAGTTGGTGCTAACACTGCAAAATACGTAGATCACACAAGAGTTAATGGCTCTACCGTCAAGCAAGGTCTTCAACAGAACACGGGGTAGCCGAAAGGCTACACCAAACTGGCTGGAAAACTCTTGAATGATGCGTGAATAAAGAAAGCTTTTTCACGCAATCTACGTCCGAGTAAAACACATTGTGGTTTACTCGAAGTATCTATAGTCACCTGAAGACAAACAATACGCCCACCATGCTTGTGCAGTTCACCAGCTGTGAAGGACTATCTGACTTGATAGGCAAGAAATTTCAGAATGTATCAGTCAATGTATAAAAAATCTATGATTTAATCGTCACACATGAAACCTCATACGCAATTGAAATTTTGCCGTAAGTATAGTTGTGTTTGTTCCTCTCCAGTACAGACGACGTATTGTAATTCGATACCTACCTCATTTTAAATACTGTTTTTTGGAGAGAGCTAATATATATGCAAGCATGTATTAGATGTTGCGAACCTAGTAACAAATTAGTTCAGTTGGGACCAGAAGGATAAACCAAAGTCAGCATGACCGGAAAGTATAATCTCATGCACATTCGTTTCGTGCTTACTGGCGACTCATCAGTAGGAGCCGGTATGATGCCCTTTAACCACTATATATTTGGGTGAGTAATGTGGGATAATAGGATGGTACAATCTCCTAGACGAATTTGCAAACCTATAGTAGTGAAGCTAACATCATATAAAGTCTGGACAATGCAATTTCAACGCTAACTCACTCTATATAATTTATATACCGAGTCTGTAAAGGATACTAACACTATGGCTATTGTGTCATTTCTTTACCTGTTTCTCCTCCAAATAGAACATTTTAGAGTCTAATAGCAAAAAATCAGGCGCATTAGGACGCGACCACCCACCGACTGGTGGCTTTAGGCCTGCACCATGTTTCTTATTAGTGCAGATAGACACCGCTGACTTCTTTGTTTAATCGCCATCATTGTAATGGTGCAGTCAAACAACACTTAATGTCTTGTATACTGTTCATTAATGTAGCAGTGCATCTAGACAACACTGATTATCTGGTTTTGACATCATCGTCATCAACATCATCATCAGCATCATGACACCCACCACCACCATCATCATAATCGACCTTATCATAATCATTATCATCATCATCATCAAATTTTATGCATTAATTAAATAGATGTAATATGGGGCTAAAGTCTCCGCGAAAAATCATTAATTTTATTAAATTTAAGCCTTCCTATTTGAGTAGCGTGGTCCAATCAGAATGCAGCTTTCAAGAATTGTATAACATTGCAAAAGTAATATACTCAGCAGTATAATAATTAATTTAGACCATTTATGGTCGCAAAAAACAAATTAAAATGCCCGTGTTGCATTAAAACAGTTTATGGAGATATATTATCTGCAAGAGTTATACAAATGGGCTATCTAAACATACACTAGTCTGTTGTGATTCTCGCTAAATCCGAATAAGAGTGACTCGCCTACTACTTAGAATTTTAATTTGTTAAATTTGTGGAAGCTGCCTCTGCAATTGCTGAAATTTGAAATCCAGTATGGATGCCAAACTACAAGAACGAGTCTGTTAAAGGAGGTGGAGGTAATAAGTGGCGGTTCTAAACGCGTCAAACAGAACAATGGCAAGCAGGCCTCGGAAACACATTGTGAATCTGCAGAGACAGCATACGGTAGTGCTGCCGCAATAATTGAGCTGATGAAGATCGCACTCGGAATGAAATCATCTAATACACTGTTGAGAGCACTAGATTAAAGACCAATACGTAGTAACGATATCTATTGATGTACTCGACATTTGTCGATCTTTGACACGAACAAGGTGAACTCCAGTTATAAACTGTGTTGCCTAGACACTTCGTTGTAAATTGAAGTTGGGAAAACTAATTAACTCAAATTCCTTGAGATGCTCCCTTTCATACTGGAAAGATACTAACCCGCCCTGCATTGTGTTGGTCCATACAATATTTGCTTAAAGCGAAGAAGGAACTCAACTAGGCTGTTTGGTATTTTTTGTACTCTGCGTGGAATCTAATACCCCGCCCATCACGAATTCGGTTTTGGAGACCACCAGACAATTTTAATGCACTTTCAGAAGCTCATTAATCAATGATCATCTAGTTTATGCTAATGGTAATTTAAGAGCTACGCAAAAACAAACATGCTCGTAGATATGCAAGTATGTATTAGGTGTTGCGAACCTAGTAACAAATTAGTTCAGTTGAGACCAGAATGATAAACCAAAGACAGCATGAGCGGAAAGTACAATCTCATGCACATTCATTTCGTGCTTACTGGCGACTCATCAGTAGGAGCCGGTATGACGCCCTTTAACCACTATATATTTGGGTGAGGAATGTGGGATAATAGGACATTAGGAGATTGTGGAAATTTATAGATATTTACAAACACACGCGTATTTGCAAAGCATTCCGAATCTTATTTGCTTATAATCAGGGTTTTCTTTCACTTAAATGGTCTGCAGCGCAGTGTGAACGAGTACAACCTACTTATAATAAATGCTCTTTCACTGAGACAGCAACACCATCGCTCTTCCTTAGATCTTATAAAAGCAGGCGCTCCACATGTACGCCATCTGGACTTTGACTGACAGATGTTATTGAAGATGCGCAAATTGGTCGTTATAAAGTGCCCATAAATAAGCACTGGCACCGCCTTTCGGCTATGAAAATTATGAAGAGGCGGAGTCTTGGTGTGGCATGTTGACAACAAAGCCATTAGAATCGCCGGCTTTCCTTTAGAACTATTTAGGTTTGTATGAATAATGGTTCACAAAGTCTATCACGAGCTTGTAAACGCAATGTGATAGGAAGTATTCATTTAAACTGTGTTAATGTGTGCCTTTTTGCGCGCCTATATACAAAAACGGCGACGCTGGTACTCCAGCCAACTATCGTGACATAATACTGATTTGTTCTGCATCGAAGTTGGTCCCTGCTATTAACCTACAAAGAATTCGTCAAAAGAAAAGCATACTAATCCTGCCGACGTAGAGTTTCAAACAGAATTCGGAGACGTGAATCAAATTTATACGCTCGTTCACATTTTCGATTCACATAATAGATATTAGCGGACGAAAATAGACATTTCTTGAACTGCTTGTCCCTATCGACTCTGAGATTGCCAGCAAGGCAAAATGAAAAAAACTGTTCGTTTAATTATGTTGATACACCGGCCTGTTTCCGTATTTGTAGTGGCATTTCTAAACACCTTGCTATTGACTACGATGTTCGAGAAGTTTATATAAGTTGCTCCAACCATGCACTATTTCTTTGTCAATGCAGTAATAGCTTAGTACTCTGCTACGCTAACGGCATGCCGATTTCGATTACGCCCCAGCTCTCTTTTGCTAATAATGCAAAACAGTTGGCAATCGCTTATCTATATCACTAAACACGAAGCGAAAGTTCTTCAAGTCAAATATACTTCTGGTCCGCAGTCATGCCTTTAGCAATTGAAAGCTATTCTTCATTATTAACGCAATTTAATAATGCTACTGCCAGTAATATATTGCTAAAATATAATTAACATATGTCAGACTGAGCTCTATAATTTAACAAAATATGATATGTAAAATAATAATAATAATAATAATAATAATAATATGTAAAATATTTTGCAAACACATTTAAAGCTATTCAGTATATAAATTGATCTATCAAAGCGCAACAGTCAGAGTGGTCTCGCTCATGCATTTCCATCATTTTGATCTGAGAAAATATTTTTTTAATTTTATTAATATATTTTATAGATTTCTTGTCTGTGAAGCTTCTTTCACCAATTTAATCAACATGGTGTCTCCGTTGCTCTTCTAGATTAGAACCAATTCACTCTGATTGTTGATGTTACCAACAGATGTCTCTAAACTACATATCTTCCCCCGGAGTGGCTCAATTTGATGATCTCCTCATTCAAAGATCTTCGTCCAATAACTATTGTCCAGGCTTTCATGAATATCTTCGACAGAATTATATATAATTTAATCTGCCCTTTCATTAAGTCAAGAGAAAGCTTCTGCCTCCTTGTTCATCATCATGGTTTCCTGAATGGGCGCTCTTCGTGCAAAGACTCAGTCCTTAACCACAGCTACTCTTTCATTTACAAAGGTCATTAATGCAATCTCCTCTTTCTAGATATCTACAAGGCGTTTGATTCAGTATCGTTCTGGGCAATTGAATCCGCCTTATTGAGCAATGGTTTATTTGGCCGAGTCCTTAACCCTATAAGTATCTACCTTCTAGACCGGTAAACAACTGTACAAGTCGGAAATGATCGTTCAAGATCAGCTCTTATTTGATCTGGAGTCCAACCTCGTCCAACACTTCCTCATGTCTAGTTACTTAACTACTACCGCCGTTGCGATCTAACCTTAGTGGAATCGGTCCCACGCAAAATCTCGATGCCTCGTTTGATGAAACTTGCCAACGACCACAAATCACTCCCTTGATGTTGAAATGATTGACTCGGTCTAGCACCTTTTT
>JAQBSW010014326.1:0-11889 GCA_029291075.1 Eudiplozoon nipponicum
TTACTACTAATTCTGGTACTACGAAACTACTGTTACTACAACAACAACAACTACTACTAAACTACCAAGACTTCTACTACTATTCCTAATACTAGGCTAATATTAGTTTAGTGCATTTACTACTACTACGACCACTAATATTAGAACTAAAAATAATATTACAACAACCTCAAAAAAAATCAACCGCTACCTCCTACTACTATTACTTTAACGAACTACATTATGTACTACAAATATTTCTGATAATTCTTCTAATAATTTTGCTAATTTTACTACTTCAAATGCTACCACAAATACTCTTACTATTACTACTACTTTTTGTACTATTTCTTTTATTATTTCAATTTCCATTGCAACAAATGCTGCTACAAAATCTACTACTACCATAAGTACTTCCAATACAAATACTTCTATAATTAAGAATACTAAGACTAATAGTACATCAAAACTATCAACACGACCAGTAATTTTAAACCTGTTATAACTAATACCATCAAATAGTATTATTACCACAAATACTACTAATGCTAATTTTGTGAATAATACTGCTGTAAATATTACTTTTGCTATGAGTAATGCAAATAATATTATTACTGCTATTGATAAAAAAACTAGTAATTCTAATACTACTACTACTACTAATACTAATATTACTAATACTACTAATACTACAACTAGTGTTACTAATAGAAATAGCACTACAACATATATTACCACAAATAATACTACTACTACTACCATGACTATTATGACTAAAGCTATTACCACGACCAGTAATATTAATTCTGGAATTGATATTTCTACTAATTCTACTAGTACTGATATTACTATTATAACTGCTATTAATACTACTACTACTATTACTAATACTACCAATAATAACAATAATAGAACTATTTCTATTATTATTAATACCATTACCACTATTTATAAACTTAATTTTAGCACTAATTCTACTGCAGGTACTACGCCCAGTACAATTTTAACTTCTGCAATTAATAATTGTTAAACTACTACTACAAAATTACTATCAATTCTTCAACTACTACTTTCACTACTGTTACTAATACTACAATTAATAATACTACTACGACTAATTCCATTATTGCTGCAACAGCTACGATTACTATTAATAAAGCTAGAAATATTACCACAAAAATATTCACCAGCACTAGTTCTACTAATACAAGTCCTAATACTAATTCTAATAATACCATTATTGATTTTCTTACTACAAATGCAATTATAGCTTCTATTTCTATGCAACAACAAATTCTGGTGCCATTTCAGTTGATATTTAAACTACTACATCTACTGTAGATGGGATTATTGATACTAATACTACAACTACAATTTTAACTATTTCTACCATTACTACGACTTATTACTCTAAACTAATATTACGAATATTATGACAAATATTACCAAAGCATTTAGTACTTTTCTTTTGCTACAACTGATACTAATGCAACGGATATCTATGCTGTTATTTCTTTTCCTACTACTACTAATGCTATTAAAATTATGTTTAGTATTACTTCTACAGCTAAGTATAGTAATACTACTATTGTAACGACTAGTGCTTTTACTATTACTAATACTAATACTACTACTTCTAATGTTATTAAAATGACTGGTATTATTAATATGAATAATTCTAACGTTATTGATATAACAATTGCTAATAATAATATCATTGCTACTTTAATGGTGTCAAATACTTTTTCTACTTCAAATGATACTACTAAATCTAGTACTACTACTTCAAAACTAACTAACTCTACTACTACCTCAGCTACTACAACTATTGCCGCTATGGTACTACTAATACTACTGAAACTGCTAACACATTTACTACTACTACTACAAATACCACTTCTATTTCTATAACTGTTCTACTAATAACGTTAGTACTAATAGTTTTAAAACTACTAATAAAACTACTATTACTTTAAATAACACTACACATATGAATACCAGTAATATTACTAATAATACAAGTAGCAATATTACTAATATATCTGCTACCAATACAAATGCTACTACGTCTATAACTTCGACTAAAACTACAGTTATAACCACAATTAGTATTAAATAAATAATCATATTAAAACTACTGCTGCTTCGTGTATTACTCTTACTTATCCCTGTACTAATACTTATGCAACTACTTCTATGATAATACAAAAATTAATACTACTACTAATATTAAAACAATAATTGCTACTAATTCTGCTGCTGCACTACTTATAGTACTAATTCAAAAAGTACAAAAGCTACTACTAAAACTACTTTTACTACCAATACTACTAAAACTAATATTATAACCAATACTACGATTGCTACAACTACAACTACTAATACTACTAGAGAAAATATTTATACTACTACTGCTAAAACACTAATATCAATTTTAATAATTCTAATAACACTAGTAGAACTACTATTGATAATGCTACTACTAATACTATTATTATTATTATTACTAATACTAGTACAAATATTGATAATTCTTTTACTAAAACTAATACAATTCATTATAACAATTATTTTATATGTTTCTGCTGGTGCTACTACTAGTACAACTACATTTTCTACTACACTACTACTACTACTACTACTAATACTACTACTACTACTACAAATAGAATTAAATCTACAACTCCTATCACTTCTAATACTCTACATTTACTACTACTACTATAACTAGTACAATCTACTTCTATAACTATTACATCAAATGCTACTGCTACTAATTCTGCTATCGCTTCTTCCGCTGTAACTAATTCTACGACTAATAATTCACATAAAAAATATTAAACTATGTAAGAATTCTACCACTAACTTTAGTGCTATAACTACGTTTCCTACTACTGCTAATACTTCTATCAATACGAATTTATACTACTACTACTACTACTACTACTATTTTTATTACAATTAATAGAACTTCTAGTACTACTAATACTACTAAGGCTACTAATACTGTTATTGTTGCTAATGCTACTACTACTATAAGTACCATTAAAACAGCAAATACTTGTATTAATACTTGTCTATTTTCACTGATAATAGAATTTCTTTTGCTACTACTTCTACTACTACTTCCAATGCCATTATACTGCTATTACAAAAACTATTGCTACTACTACTATACTAAAACTTCAAGCTCGATAAGTATTATCAATAAGACTAGTGCTTCTACTACTAGTGCTACTACAACTTCTACAACTACGATTAATAGGAATACCACTTCAAATACTTTTAATACTTCTCCTACTATTACTAATACCATTACTACACTTTCTACTACTATAGTGCTATTTATGAAACACCAATCGCTACTAATGTTGTACTAATAATTCAAGTTCTTATACTAAAACTTCTACTACCACTACAACTACTTTTGCTACTAGTGCTACAAAAACTACTGAAATTTCAATTACAAGAAATCCTACTTTTTGTTTTACTACAACTAGTCGAAACACAGATACTACTTATTCGACTTTTATTATTACTATTACTTCTACTACTACTACCACAATTTATACTACTCCTATTACTACTAATAATAATACTTCTACTCCTATCACAAATAATGATACTGCTACAACTACTATTTATACTATACTACAACTACAATTACTCTTTATGCTACTTCTACTCTAAATACTAATATACTAATACTACTATTAATAATACCAAATCTACTCTTACTACTACTATTATTAATACTACTACTCCTACCACTACTACCATTACTATTACTACTCCGAACACTTATTTTATTACAGTCAAATACTGTTTGTTGCGAAGAACTAATATATATGCCGGTATGTATTAGGTTTTGCGAACCTAGTAACAAATTAGTTCAGTTGTGACCAGAAGGATAAACCAAAGGCAGCATGAACGGAAAGTATAATCTCATGCACATTCGTTTCGTGCTTACTGGCGTGCTTACTGGTCACAACTGAACCAATTTGTTACTAGGTTCGCAAAACCTTATACATACTTGCATATATATTAGCTCTTCGCAACAAACAGTATTTAACTGTAACATATTGAATTGAATGATGTCATGCTTACCGCGAAATGTGATAACTGATATCGATGAAGGCCAGAGTGTATGGTTTAACTGGAGTAACAGGTGTTCGGAAATTGGTGTAATTCTCAAATTTGGGTGAACTTTAGCATAAATTTATATCCATCAGGTTGGTATCATGTACCGACTCGGTAACCATAGTGTTAGTATCCAGTAATCATCCATTTCAAAACGGTATCAGTTACCAACACAATAGCCATAGTGTTAGTATCCTTTACAGACTCGGTATATATATCATATAGTGTGAGTTAGCATAGAAGTCGTATTGTCGTTGACTTTAGATTATGTTAGCTTCACTATTACAGGTTTACACATTCGTCTAGGAGATTGTACCATCCTATTATTCCACATTCTTCTACCAAATGTATAGTGGTTAAAGAGCGTAATACCGGCTCCTACTGATGAGTCGCCAGTAAGCACGAAACGAATGTGCATGAATTTTACTTTCCATTCATGCTGCCTTTGGTTTATCCTTCTGGTCACAACTGAACTAATTTGTTACTAGGTTCGCAAAACCTAATACATACTTATACCAAAGCCTGTTGATAGAATAATATTTAGGCTAAAATTAAAAGAATCAATATAATTAAATGCAAATAAATTAGCATTATTAAAAACCGAGGTTAGACAAGACAGTTAATGAAATAAACACCTTACTAATGTCAAAACGTAGAAAATTCAAAATATTATACTGACCAAGCTCAAACTTATCTAAAGCCTGACTAAAAAGTATGAAGATAAAGTCAAACTTGTATTACCAGCAGATAAAACTGATAGTGAATTTGTATATGATTTAGATGAGCTTTTTGTCAATCAAAATGTAATCCTATAAAGCCAGAACCATAAAGGTGTTAGAAAATTATATGTAAAATCACGATAAGTTCAGAGGTTAATAAAAAGAATAATGTCAAGTAGATATTTTTAAATCCATTTAGGAGTATTGATCAATAACTTGCTGTGGAGGATTACAGATTATATCACTGCATCCTTTATGGTTTCGGAGGATGTGCTATTGTATAAAAGCTTTCCATTTGAACCAGTGCACTGGTGCCTATATGAGTCCAATAAGAAAGAGTCATGAAATTGGAACTAGATCTGGTCATTTTGCAATATCTCCACAATTGGTGGGGAATGTTGCGAGCAAGCTATTCTATTTTTCAGAAATTTACAATCAATTGTCAAAGGGCTTAGAGAAACGCCTCCATCTAAAATTCTTTTAAATTGTTATCTACCGTACTAGAAAAAGTGTTCAATCCTGCTGATATTTTTAATTTTGATTATGATAATACTTTCTCATGGTTAAATAGAAAAACAGGATTAATTGTTTTTCAGCAGCAAAATTTCTCGAGATTCTATCTTGAAATTTTGTATTATTAAAACTGAAATGTTATGCATTATATCATCTTGTTAATCAACAATGCATACAATCAATTATTAGTCATGGTTCCCATTTCTTTTTTGCAAAATGTTACACTCGAATTATACCTTAAATTTTCCTATTTTTTTATGAAGAATCTATCACTCTTTACAGCCGAACTTTCTGATGCTGATAAATTGTACAGTACAACTAATTGCACATATTTATGTGATGTGATATCTTTTTATATTGTACATTTTCCAATTTTTTTATTTGATGGTACATTTTGTGGTTTGAATCCAAATAAAGATATTCTATTCCATTCTATTATTTGTTCGGGTGTTTTGTAACGTGAAAGGTTTCACATCGCGATTGCGTAGCGTTTAGTGTCAATTTAATAATTAAATTTGATTGATATGGAAGCTCATCTTAAATTTGAGGACACAAGCAAGTTAGCGCAAGACATGACAGTTATGAATTTAAGCAGATGTGAATGAAAATACAAGCTTATCACATTCTACTGTTAATTATAGGACTGAATACGATCTAGAATATATGTTATTCTCAGACACCAATAGGTTAGGAGCCTCTACAGGGCCTCAACAGGGCCTCTACTCTCTCTTATATTAGTGAGCAAAACGCCTTTACAATAGGTCCTATTAAAAGCCACGAACAGTGTTGCTCCAATCTATCAACTAAGTAACTATGCACAAAACGCGTAGCGGAGTGTTAAAATTTTTAATGTAAAACTAAATTTCTTATTCTTTAATTAGCGCGAAAAATGGATGGTTTAAATTGAGTAGGTTAAAGTATAATATAAATATTTAAATAAGCGAGGTAAAGATTTCGTGTTCTACGAAATTGAGATACATTTATTTCTAACAAAAGTAAAACATAATAAGCTATATTTAGATATTTGGTGCAAAATATCCTTTCGGAATGTTGTGATTAAACGAACATTTTCAACTTGACAGCATATTTGCATTTATATAAAATTTGCTAAAGTGCATATATAAGAGATTAGACTCGTTTTATTAGTATATATTGCATAAATATTATTTTGGCAAGAACAAACTGACATTTTAAATAATAGAACGTAATAGATATTAAGTTATTAATATGACTGCTGGTTCCTCAAAAAGTCCACACACGTCACATCGGAAACTTTCGTAAGTTACATTAAAACTAGAGAAACTATTTTTATATGGATATCGCCTAACCAGCTGTGCTTTCCGAATCAACAGGAGATGTATACTTTTATTTATTCAATTTAGCCGAATATAACGTAGTAAATCTGGGGAATTTGTCGTAGCTTTTGTTTTAGTGAAGGTATATTTTCTCCATTTGTGTAGGTGATAATTTCTATTATTGTAGACAGTGGTTTAGATAGGGAAAGTTATTTTCCTTTGATGATGCTTGTTGAGCTAAATGGTCTTTGTTGTAAAATAATTTTTAGATTCACGCTTTATTGAAGTTCAATTTTAATTTGACGAGCATATAGGAATCTAACAGCCAACCACCATTAATGTCTCGTTAGGATAATTTTCTGTAAGTAATAACAAACATTGAATGTCACGCGTGAAATTAAGAAAGAATATGCCTTCTATGTCTGCAATTTAATCCAATAAATATAATCATTACATAAAATGTATGTAACTATCAATGTACTGGTAGCACGAAACCTGAAACAGTTCTTACTTTTATAGAATAGAATATCTTTATTTGGATTCAAACCACACATATTCCATCAAATAATAAAATTGGAAATTGTACAATATATTTAAAAAATTATCACATCACAATAAATGTGCAATTAATATCATGTAGATAGGTATATCTCACTAGTTGTACAATACAATATATCAATATCAGAAAGTTCGACTGAAAAGAATAATATATACATTATCAAATTAGGAACAATTAAGGTATAATTCGAGTGTAACATTATGCAAAAATTGAGAACCATGACTAGCAATTGATTGTATGTAATGTTAACTAATTTGAAGAAATAGTGCATAACATTTCAATTATAATAATACAAAACTTGGAAATAAAAATCTCAAGAAAATCTGTTTCCGATAACAATTATCCTTGTCTTTTATTCAACCATGAGAAAGTATTATCATAATCAAAAAAATAAAAATATCAGCAGGATTGCAGACTTTTTCAAGTTCAGTAGATAAAGTTTTAAAAGACATCTTAGATGGAGGCATTTCTCTAAGCCCCTTCGGCAATTGGTTATAAATTTTGTAGATTTTCGAGAAAGAGAATAACTTGCTCGCTACATTCCCCACCAAAGGAGGAGATATTGCCAAATGTCCAGATCTAGTTCCAACTTCATGACTCTTTCTTATCGGAGTCATATAGGCACCAGTCCACTGGTTCAAATGGAAAACTTTTATACAATAACACATCCTCCGAAACCACAGAGATTGCAATGACACAAACTGTAATCTAGAGGCGTATATAGTGCAAGAAATAGGACTAATATGTTTCACAACCTTTCTTTGTACAGCTTCTATCTTATTAGACAAACCCTTTTTTAATGGATTCCAAGTAGCGACAGCATATTCTAGTACCGGTCTAATCCATATTATATACATTTGAAGTTTTATATCATTTGATAAGATATTTCGATTTATTAGTGCCCATCTTTTCTTGGCACTGCCTACTATACTTTCAATATGTCTCTCAGCAGAAGCTGTACATTGAATAGTTATGCCTAAATCCTTAATTTCTTGCATAAGTTTAATCTCAAACACATCATTAATAACAGCATCATGAAAATAAACATAATGAAAGTTTGTTCTGTTCCCTATTTTTAAAGCTTTCGTCTTTTTATTGTTTATTCTCAGCCCTAGTGTAATCAAATATTTACTCAAATCATACAAATCTAATGTCACATTATTTTTGGAGAATTCGACATTCTTTGGATCAATTGGGAAGATTATTTTTAAATCATCAGCGAATTTGCAAACTCGACCGTTAAGGATCTTAGTTTCCAAATTTGCAAATACAATTTTAAATAAAATTGGCCCCAAGCTTGATCCCTGTGGAACTCCACTCGTTACTCGTTTCGATTTTGATATCAAATCGTTTACTTGAATACTCATTCGTCGATTATATAGATAGTATTTAAGTAATCTAAAAATATTCGGATCAATATTCAACAAACTAATCGCATTCAAAATAGCATCAAAAGATATAGAGTCAAAAGCTTTTGAGATATCTATAAATACAATTAATGCATCTAACTTATTCTCGTCTAATGTGATTACATGTTTCCACATGGAAAGCATATTAGTAGTTGTCGATCTACCTTTCGTAAAGCCATGTTGACATAAGTCAAAATCAGCCGGTAACATACGTTCTAAATGATCTAGTATCAATCGTTCTATTATCTTCAAAAACGAAGGGATAATAGAGATTAATCTATAATCACTGGCGCACGTTGGCTTACTTACTTTTGGCAACGGCTTAGCTACTATCGTTAGTATATCGATTGGTAATTTCCCATTCTTCAAAATTCTATTTATAAAGTTGCAGAGTACATTCCTAAATGTTAAGGGTAATTGAATCAGATTATCAATCGAAATACCAAGGTGATCTTTTTGTTTTTTTGATTTGATTTTTAACATCAATTTTATCAATTCATCACTGTCAATAACAAGTCCTGGTTCCTGGTCTCCCAAAGGATCAGATAGTTCTATAAAATTTCTTTCATTCTGTGGATTGCATATCAAATTGCCAAATACTTCCTCCAATTCACAGAGAAATCCATACTCAGTTTTATCCACAGGTAGAATAAGCTTTAACTTTTCCTTGTATTTACTGTAATCTGTGAGGAGTTTGAATCCTAATCTAGGATTACTCTTCATTTTGGCCAAAATAATTCGTTCTGATCTTTGACGAATTATTAGCAGTGATGAATTAATTTCGTTATCAATGGAATCTAACCTCATTTGTTTAATACTATTAATAAGACTACACTTTATTATATTATCTCGTTTAATTCTTAGTTTACACAATTTCCTATTAATTCGTTTCGGTATAATGTCCGTAAACGTAGATGCCTGAAATAAAACAGATAATAACGATGAAACAGAAGAAACAAATTCATCAGTATTCAAGAAATAAAAACTCTCATAATCAATCAGTATGCTTAATTCTCTAAAAAAATTCCAGTTGATTCTGGAACAGTGCACGTGTGCATTTTCAAAACTTAGTTTCTGTGTTATGCCACTCAAGATGTTCCATTGTAAAATAATTTGTTTGTGATCCAATTCTTTGAAATAATTGACAACATCATAACTGTGCGATTTCACCATTTCAATTTCTAAGTATACATGATCTAAGCATTGCGAACCTCTAGTTGATTCATTTATAATCTGCTTGAGATCATGGTTAGAAAAAAATTGGTTATTTCACAGTCCTGTAACTTATTAAAGTCACCTACCACTACATTATAGCCATGGCAGTCAAAGATAGATTGAAAAGAATTGGTAAATGTTTGATCATCAAATAAAGTAGCATACGGCGGTCTGTAAACCGCTGTTAAGATCAGATTATCAAATTGTATAGATAAGAAATCAATGATAGCATTATCATCACTAGTATGTAAAATTTTCGCCTTAAATACAGATTTACTATAAATGAGTACTCCTCCACCTCTTTTATCCAGCGATCTGTCCTTTCTGAATAAAGAATAGTGAGGAATATCAAATTCATGGTTTTTAATATCCTTGTTAAGCCAAGTTTCAGATAATATTATAAAATCGAAATCGTTACTTATTATAAAATTACACAGTAAAAAGTTCTTATTCTTAACACTTCGAAAGTTAGCATAAAATAGAGTAAATGTAGAAAGCGACTTATCTAAACAAGTGTCGACTTTTACTGATTCAACCTTGTTGGCTTCTTTACTATTCTTTTCCCGGGCCTCGAGGCCATACTTCCTCTCCCCCCTCTGTCCACAACATTTAGTAACGATACATCGTTTTTTGATGTTGCAGTCTCACTCGATTGATTCCGTTTAACAGCTTGATCAGACGTTGGCGGTTTCCGTTCCTGATTGTTCTTTAACTTTTTTACTTTTGCCAACTTCCGTTGGAGAAACGTTTTGTCCCGTCCAATAAATATGCTGTGAAAACTCAAATTCTCATCTTTCTTTTTATTGATAGACTCTATTTGCATATTTGTTGGCCTTTTTGATAATTTTACAATTACAGGCCTTGGACGATCAGCTCATTTCCCCACCCTATAGCATTTAGCAATATCTGCATGCGTCTCTTCTTTTATTAAAGTATTTAATTTCTCGACGTCATTCACATCAGCATTTTCATCAAGATTAAATAAAACTAGTTGTTCTTGTTTGCTATTACGTGCTGATACTTCATTCGCTAATATATTTAGTATTTCTTCGCCAGATGATTTATTTTTAACTAGCATATCACCTTCCACTGTTATTTCAGCCAACTCAACCCATGGCTGAACATCTGTCTTTAAATTATCAAATTTCGTATTTAACACATCAGTCAATTGAACTATTTGCGCGCTTAAAGATTCATTTTTCTTTTCTGCTAATTCCAATTTTGCCGTATACACTTCAACGTCTGTTTCCAGTTTTGACACTTTATTCATGACACGTTTATTCTCATCCTTCAGCTCCTTCATGACTCGATTATTCTCATCCTTCAGCTCCTTCACTGAGTTCTGAAGTTCTGAAACGATTTTCTCAAGATGCGACAAAATTATAGCCATTTCAAACCGCGCGCATGCAGCTTAAAATTGGATATTCTTGGGAAAAATCGACATATTCCCGATCATGTTGATAAAAAATTCATTGACTTCATAGCCTGTCTTGAAATTAATTTTGAAGTAAATCTAGCAAAGTTAGGAATAACAGGCCTTCTATCCATTTCAAAATATTCTTCAGTCTATATTTCCACTATGCTTACAAAATAGGAGTCCTTGTTTGTTCTCAGCTTGTCAGAGATTCAAGTTACTAAAGCTTCTCCATATCAGTAAAACCGGTTAATCAATTGTGCTTAAATGGAGATCGTTACCTCACGCAAAACATAAGGCTGCTTGAAATCAATTCACAAGTGTACTGGAGGAAGACAATATTTTGCCATCAAAAAGTAATATACATCCTCATTTAATTGAGTTTCAAAAGCCAACAGGTCATATTGAGTACGAGATGTTTATCATAAACCAGAATTTGTAACGAAAAGAGACGCATAGCATATCCCCATTATTAATACATTGCTTGAACAACTTGTTTATAAGATTTGTGTTTTGGTAATTGGTTTAAGACAAAAATATCATCACACACCAGTAGCCCCATAAGATAAAGAGAATATTCTAGAGATACCAAGTTTAGCAATTGTGTGTTGCGTGCATAGCACCAAAATAGTTCAAATAGATCCAT
>JAQBSW010014327.1:0-11884 GCA_029291075.1 Eudiplozoon nipponicum
ATCGAGGATCAAACCGCATTGAAAATATATGGAAATCAAATTTAGATTTGCGACTCTCACCTCTAGCAGTCTTGCATACACTGAACATGACTGGAAATGTCGGCTGCACAATTTCAATGCAGTCACGTACATTAACTGTTTGCAGCTTTCGCCACATATACATATAAAGGCAATGCAATTTAACAATAATTTTTTGCGCGGGTGGTAATAAAAATTCTTTAAATAAAGTTTGCGAGCTTGAAGTAAACACCAATCCCATTGTATTTAACCAATTGTATTGCCTATACATGTATATGTAGCGAAAGCTACAATTAGTTAATATTCGTGACTGCATAGAAATTGTGCAGCCGACATTTCCAGTCAAGTTTAATCTATGCGAGACTGCCAGAGGTGAGAGCCGCATATCTAAATTTGATTTCCATATATATTCAATGCGGTTTGATCCTCGATAGTCAGTTTGCCGTCGTACTCTGATGATGATCATGGAAGGTCGAAACGCGCCAGTGCGTTGCGGCTGGCGGTAGTTTTGTTATGTTGTTCGACGACTGGTTAAATACAATGGGATTGGTGTTTACTTCAAGCACTCAAACTCGATTTAAAGAACTGTTACCACCACCCGCGCAAACAATTATTGTTAAATTGTATTGCCTATATATGTATATGTAGCGAAAGCTACAAACAGTTAATGTTCGTGACTGCATAGAAATTGTGCAGCCGACATTTCCAGTCAAGTTCATTTCCAGTCAAGTTCAATGTATGCGAGACTGCTAGAGGTGAGAGCCGCCTGCGTAAATTTGATTTCCATATATATTCGTCGCGGTTTGATCCTCGATAGTCAGTTTGCCGTCGTACTCTGATGATGATCATGGAAGGTCGAAACGCGTCAGTGCGTTGCAGCTGGCGGTAGTTTTATTATGTTGTTCGACGACTGGTTAAATACAATGGGATTGGTGTTTACTTCAAGCTCGCAAACTTGATTTAAAGAATTGTTACCACCACCTGCGCAAACAATTATTGTTTTATTGTATTGCTTAGATGATCAAGGAAGGTTGAAACGCGTCAGTGCGTTGCGGCTGGCGGTAGTTTTGTTATGTTGTTCGACGATTGATTAAACACAATGGGATTGGTGTTTACTTCAAGCTCGCAAACTTGGTTTGAAGAATTGTTACCACCACCCGCGGAAACAATTATTGTTAAACCAACCGTAAAGTTAAAAATTACTTAATTGTCAATATTTAAGAAACCCTTACTGTCATTAATAATAATGCAAATTTGGTCTACATTAAAAAATGATATTTTGTTTGTCATATAATAATAAATAGCTAAAACATCACCAAGTGTCTATAAATAGCTTAAGTCAAATATCTAATCTATATATATATATATATATATATATATATATATATATATGTATATATATATAAATGAATACATGCCTTCCTAGATATGTCGCACACCTATTAAAAATCAAAATACATCTTCATAAGATACATACATACATACATGCATTCATTACATACAAAAATACAAACATAGCCTAAACAAATACATACATACATGCATACATACATACATAAATACATACATACATACATACAGTAGAATACATAAATAAATACATACATAATAACATACATACATACATACATACATACATACATGCATACATACATACATACATACTTACATAAATACATACATACATGGATACATACATACATACTTACATACATACATACATACATACATAAATACAAACATAGCATAAACAATTACATACATACATGCATACATACATACATAAATACATACATACATACATACATAAATACAAAAATAAAAACATAGCATAAACAATTACATACATACATGCATACATACATACATAAATACATACATACATACAGTAGAATACATAAATAAATACATACATAATAACATACATACATACATACATAAACACATACATACATACATATATATAAACGTACATGCATGCATAAATACATATATATGTGCATATAGAAACATATTTACGTATTATTTGGACATTTATAAACGCTTCGTTTACAACCACATAACTTTGAATTATTATTACAGTATAGCGTAAGCCTTGACAGGATACTGTATCGCTCATCCCTAATGCAGTCGGCTAATTTATATTGCGAGTTTTTGTTCCCTCGAATTGTCTGCCCTGTGTGGTTTACAAACGATATCCACAACGAACACCTGATCTTGTGGTTTGTGGCCAAACTTTCCTTCAGCAGCATAAGCTGGCTCTAATTCCATCAAAACAATCAAACATTAAGCGTTCACTGCGAAATGAAATTGATCACAAGGCCTCACAAGAGACATGGTGGCCATATCATGACACAGCACAGTCTGCCGTGTGTAATACGATTGGTTAAGGCTGACCTGTCATCAGGTTTGAAATTTTAACGGATAGGAAATGCTTAGCTCTTGCGGATGAATTATATTTTACTCTAAACTGCGAGAGAATACTCTTTTCTAACAATAAGTCTGTCATGTAAAGAGTATGCCTCAGCCTCTACCAAATTCTTATTATTTGACAGAAGTTAATCTGTCTGGCTGTAAATATAATCATTGATTTCCGTCAAAGAATACGAGAATATTTATGATATTTTCTTAATCTTAATCTTTACTGCCCCTTACTCCGAAAGGTTTTTCAGGTTCATATTTTCCATCTCGATACGTAATTTTTAATCATTTAGTAAAACGGTTAATTTGGTAAAATACCCTTAGTGTTTTCGCAGGTTTGTGGGCAAGTTTTCTATCCATGAAAACAAAAATGCGCATATATAAAATAACCAATCAGCAAGTTATTTAGAAATGTTCGACTGATTTGCCCGTGGCCATAGAAATTCCGATCTGTGGTCCAGCGGACACAAGCTAGTCAGCCCGAGAATGGTTGTATGAAACATGCCGGGTCTAATGAGACACAGCCATCATCCCGTTTCATGTGTAGCCTCGAGTTTGGCCTAACTACGCTGTAAAACGTAAGAAAATGTGTAGTGACGGAATGAGAGCAAGCCTGCCAGACGAAAAGGACAGGTTTCAGCCTTTGTTTGCAGACAATCTAATAGAAGGAAGACTCCGAATATACATCATACTCATTAGGAATGGGCGACCTAGTATTATTTTACATACCGCGTATAACTATGAACGATAAAAAGTTATAATGATTACATATTGAATCGGCCGTCACGCAATATGAAAACGATTGCCTTATCTGCTGAGCCGTGCAGGGTGGATAAGTGAAATCAGGCCACTGAAATTAACTTCATCTACAATTCTGCCTCCTGTCCTTCTCTTTCCTTTACTTAATCTAACAATAACACTCTTTTAGCAAATATGATTATGGTTGGTGTTGATCAAATTATTGAGCCCAATATCGAGTTTCCAAGTATCGAAAATATTTTAAGCAGACTATCATCCATTAAACCTATGTTAGTTTTTAACATCTGCGCATTTAATGTGCGAATATTAAAACAACTTAGGCAAAAAGAAGCTCCAGCACGTATGTTGGATAAGTTAGAAGTCGATTTATTTTGCGTATCTGAAACAAGAATACAGGATCCTACGTGCATTGCAGAACTGGGTGAACCCTATCTATCTACGCGTTATTGGCTACGTACATCTGATTCCACAGAATTTTCTGAAGCCGGTAAATGGGACGTAGGTATTGTCCTTAGCGCACGAGCTCAAACTTGCTTAATTGAATGGATCTCTGTAAATAACCGACTTTGTGCGGAAAGTTTATATACATCTACTAAAATCAATGCAAAAATCCGCAATTAACCTTGCTTATTCGTAGTTTCTGCCTATGCTCCTACCGACTGCGGCACAGACGAAAGCAAGGATGCTTATTACTCAGAAGTAAACTCTCTAATAGTTTAAATATTGTCTTGGATGTGGGTGAAACGAACGCTCAAATTTGGCGCTTAAGTAACGCAGAATTTCATCTATGTAGAAGATGCACTTTTAGCTCGACGTGCAACGATACTGTCGAATGGCTGTTGGATAGCTGCGCGAACGTAGATTATATTTGATTAACACATACTTCAGACGTATTATAAGGCGTTGTGCCACATGGCGTCCTCCAGCCCCCGGACAACGCTGAACTCAAATAGATAATGTAGCAATTAGTTATAGATGGCGTGGTTGCATCCAGGTTTGTCGTTCTTTTTGGAACACTTATGTCGACTCGAACCATGCACTTATTCGTTGTAGATTTGCACTAAAATTTGCCGGGCAAATAAATAAGAATAAACCCAAAATATATATATGCAAACTCGAACAGCCGTTCTTCCAACAAAAGAATGCAAATATTCTAAAGCATGGGCTAAACGGTCTTGATGGCGAAAATATAATTTATTTTGGATGAAGACAAGATCCGACATGCATAAAGCAGGTATTATTGTTTGTGGCATTGTTGGCTCCCGTTGAAATAATCAGTGTTTCTCTGTAAAATCTACGAAGATACTCGAAGGAAGGCGCCAATTTTCACCTAATATGGTTCATACAATATTCGTTGAAATGTAAGAAGCCATCTTTAGCACAGTATAAATGTCGTTCTTGAATCCGTTTTCACGATAAAGATTGAAGAGATGCAAAAAGCATTCGCATCAGGTAAAGGCTGCTTTTTGTTCCAACTTATCAATGCACTAGTTCCAAGAATATTAAAAGTTAGCTAAACTATAATTTATAGAAACAGACATCTAATAACCGTCTTGATAGATGGGATAAACACTACATAGATAGATTTTCTGTGGCACTAGTGTCATTTCCGATTCCCGAAAACATGTCTGTATCAGTGTCGAATGTTAATCACGAAGAACCATCAGAGTTAGATATACGAGATCAAATTCTATCTCTTAAACGTCGCAAAGTCACAGGCTCTGATGATTTGCTTCCGTGCTTATTTAAGGATGGCGGCGAAATTATTTCGGGAGCGTTGTCCAATTTTTGTCGTACTACATGGAATGAGGAGACCGTACCACTTGCTTGAAAAGAGTCGACCATCATTTATATCTTCAATAAAGGCAATCGTAATTCGTTTGATAATCATCGTGGTATAAGTTCGACTCCAGTCATGTCTAGGTTATTTGCTTCGATTAACTTACATAGAATTAGAGCTTATCATGAATCACATACTGGAGAAGAACAATCCGGATTCCGATCAGATCGAATTTGTATAAGCAATATTTTTTACCTTAAGGCAAGTTCTTGAACAGCAATAACCAACTTTGTAGACTTTAATGGTGCATTTGATTCAGTGGATCACAATGTTCTTTTTGGATATTCTTTCGCAGTGGTGTGACCAAATAATTTGTAAATATTATTTGCGTTCTCTACACAAGCAAGTCTGGTCGCGTTAAGATCTACAACGAATTAACGTACAGCTTTACTGCCGGCAGCGGTATTCGCCTAGGCTGTCTCCTTTCCTCCTTATTATTTAATTTTATAATAGATGTTATTATGGACAACACTCATCCACACGTTCAGGATGTAGATGTTCAAGTTCTCCCAGGCGGTTTGTTAGTCGATTTTGACTATGCAGACGACATCGTACTATTATTCCAAATTCAAAATTCTGCTCAGGCCACCTTGAATAGATTAGCTGGCGTTGTTCCATTTTTCGGTATGAAATTCGTACACTCTAAACGTTAGATACTTTTACAGGACCATCCACCACTCATTCCAACTGTGTGACTCCAGGGTGAGGATCTGAAGATAGTTGACAGGTTCACATATCTTGGCAGCTCTATCAATTACTCAGACGATATGTCTGGTGAAAGCTAGAGTAGCTTTCTCGAAGGTTACATAGAAACGCAAATTTTTCACTCTGACCTAACGGTCATGTTTACAATGCATCTTTACGCGCAGTTTTATAATACGCTAGTGAGACTTGGTCCCTTACAGTTTATGAATTTAGACGCTTAAAGTCGTTCGATCATGGTTTTTTTGAGAAGCCAAGCACGTGTAGTTTACTGACAACCAATAATTAACGCTGACAACCGTAGATTTATTTTTGAATCGGCCAACAAACGCTCCTCGTTAGGAAACCAAACAAGGCTATATCAACTTCTTTGGCTCGGTCACGGTTGGCGTATGCCTCCATTCGATTGCCCAATAGGGCACTATTTTTTCATTCAGCACCAGAAACAAGGTGGGCAGATTTTGACATAACAGAAACAGTTAAAGTTAACTACACCCAGATTGTATAGTAGTGGACTCGCCCGTCTGACAGGATAGGGTCCGCGGGCTCATCTTGGTTCTTGATTAAAAACTGCGCCATATGGCTTCGAGTCTATCTCAGTAGCGATCTAGTTGCAGATTTCTAGTAGAAGTATCTTTGTAACTTTCATTTCTTAGTAGGGCAGAGTAAGCTGCGCGGTTTGGTTTTATTAATGACGTGGTACTGTGAAAACTGCAAGAAATCTGTATTGTCAATGTTGCCTTGCCTTACTGCTGACTTTGTCATAATGGTTTTGTTTTGAGGTTCAGTTTGCCTAACTTCTGTGTGTTATCTAGATAAATATACTCATTGTAAGTATGTGCTCTCTCTAATAAATCTTACTACCAATTTTTGCTCATTAATTATTTTTCTCTTGTTTATAAAAATATTCTTGGTTTGTCGTTTCTCTAATGGTTATAGGGTAGTAAAACATTAGTTACTATTGATAATTGTACGGCTTTGCATGATGATGATGATGATGAAGATGATGACTGATTTTAGTATTAATTTAACCCTTATGTCAGCAAATAATTGACCTGTTTACATTTAATGAAAATGATTGTGTAAATAGTCAGAAATTAGTCCAAACAGGACCAAAAGAATAATCCAAAGTCAGCATGAACGGAAGGTATAATCTCATCAGTAAGAGCCGATACTACGCCCCATACAAACTATATATTTGGCCAAGAAAATTCGAACGTTACAATCTCCAATACAACTGTGCATACCAGCAGTTGTTGAGCTAACTTCATATAAAATCCTCGATAATGCAACTTCAAAGCCAACTCACTATATATAATATATAGAGAGACTGTAAAGTGTAACAACACTATAATTGCCAGGTCTGTACATGGTACTAACCCAAATATGCTAAATTTCACCAAAATTTAGATTAAAGCAATTTCTTTTCACCTGGACCACTAGCAAATCTATACACAATAAGTATTTGCACAATCATGGACATGTTTATAACATTAAACAATAATTGATTGCGCGGGTGGTGGTAACAATTCTGTAAATCAAGTTTGCGAGCTTGATGTAAACACCGATCTCATTGTTTTTAACTGGCGATTTTTTTATGTTGTTCGACGACTGGTTAAAAGCAATGGGATTGGTGTTTACTGCAAGCTCGCAAACTTGATTTAAAGAAGTATATAACATTCCATTTATTGAACTTCCCTTTTTGCTTCAATTCCTCTATAATGTTATCTGTTTGATTAAATAATTTCTCATCAATTAAAATCTATATGGAATCTAGTTGATTTATTTTGTCGAGAAGATTGTTTGTATATTCATTTTGCCGCAATTTATTCATTGTAACTCAGTATCTCCTAATGATAGAAAACCATTAAGTTCCTAACTTGATTAACTTTAACTATACCTTTTAGCCCTATTTTGTATTTAACAAAGCATTCCGATTTTTTCATCAATGGCTTAGCTGTGTCTATTCTGCCTAACCTTAGTTTGTCAGATTTCAATTTTTTTATTGTAAAATAACAGGAGCTTACCTCACTGCAACCTCGGAATTCCCTACTCGACTGTGCTATCATTTTGCCGGAACCAAGTGAAAGAGCTCGTTCTGCGGATGCGAGACAGTTTTCCGGTCAATATCGTAGTTCCAAATCGCTCGTTCCCATAGTTCACTATGAGGCAGACAGAGTGTGTAGTGTAGACGCTGAGTGGCGCCCAATCCAATTGCTTGGTGAAGACCAGAATAAAAAAATGGCAACTTTAATTGGTTGGTGTGAACACCCAGGCAATGTGTTACAACATCGGCAATATTCCGATCAAAATTCCATCATGACCGCTGATAATAAGAGAAAACTCTGTACTTCGGTTGCTCAACTATTGAACTTGAAGCAATACACGTTGCTGGTATCAGATTTGGCGCAGGTTATCGGAAAAATGCAGATCGTTGGTCCGCAAGACTATGTGAACAAAACACGAACAGCTTTAAAAACGGTAATCTTTTTATATTATCCTAAAATTCCTATTTATTTGTTATTTTTATTAGACTTGTATGTTTAGGATTAGAAAATGAATAAGTATGATGTTTATATTATTATTATTATTATTATTTGTTTTTGGAAATAGCTGATTTTACGTATGACAATGAGAGTTCCTTTATATTTGGCGCTATAAATATAATTTAGTAAAATGTTGAACATTAATTGATAGCGCGGGTGGTGGCAACAATTCTTTAAATCAAGTTTGCGAGCTTGAATTAAACACTAATCCCATTTTATTTAACCAGTCTTCGAACAACAAAGCAAAACTACCGCCGGTCGCAAGCACTGACGCGTTTCAACCTTCATGGTCATCATCCGAATACGACGGCAAACTGACTATCGAGGGTCAATCCGCATTAAGTATATTTGGAAATCAAGGTTAGACATGCGGTACTCACCTCTAGCAGTCTCGCATACATTGAACTTGACTGGAAATGTCGGCTTCATAATTTGTATGCAATCACGAGCATTAACTGTTCGCAGCTTTTGCCACACATAAATAGACAATAAAATTAAACCTTAATTGATTGCTCAAATTATGGTAGCAATTCTTTAAATGAAGTTTGCGAGCTTGAAGTAAACACCAATCCCATTTTATTTAACCAGTCGTCGAACAACATAGCAAAACTACCGCCAGCCGCAACGCACTGACGCGTTTCGACCTTCAATGATCATCATCAGAGTACAACGGCAAACTGACTGGCGAGGATCAAACCGCATTGCATATATGTGGAAAGCAAATTAGATATGCAGCTCTCACCTCTAGTAGTCTTGCATACATTGTACGTAACTGGAAATATCGGCTGCATAATTTGTATGCAATCACGACCATTACCTGTTTGCAGCTTTTGCCACACATATATAGACAACAAAATTAAACCTTAATTGATTGCTCGGATGGTGGTAGCAATTCTTTAAATCAAGTTTGCGAGCTTTAAGTAAACACCAATCCCATTATATTTAACCAGTCGTCGAATAACATAGCAAAACTATTTCTGCATTATTTTTGCTATATCTTGTATGTTTAGAATTAGAAAATGAGTAAATATGAAATTTTTATTATTTTTGTTTTTGTAAATGGCTGATATTTCGTATAACAATGAGATATATTTTATTTTTGCGCTATAAATGTGAATTAGTAAAATGTTCGTAAAAAGATACGCGTTTCTTAACTAAAACGAAGATGCCATCTTCGATTTCTATCTTTTTTTCTGGTTGTTTCCTCGCGTCTTCATCAACTTATAGCTGAAAACTAACATTTTTCAGGATGTTAATTTGAATGCCAAAGCAATCTCGATTTAACTGTAGGAAAGTTTCATTCCAGTTGGCTTATGAAGTGTAATTTATTGTTTACTTAAACGAACATTGTGTGGGTGGTGATAAATGACTTTTAATCAAAGTTGCGATCTTGATATAAACACCTGTCCTATTTTTAACATAAATATTTCAGTATAAACTAATAATTGCATAGTGTAGAAAAGGCAATTCGTCCAGTAGATCGGTTTCGTCCTTATTGGGAACTCATCACGTACTGTCCAGAATTTGCCGCGGACAGGGCTCGAACCTGAGCACGTCTGCTTCGGAATCTGTTGCTCTAACCACTGTGTGGCAGGGCGGCTAAGTTTTTAGAACAACATATTCCGAAGCAGACGTGCCCACGTTCGAGTCCTGCCCGCGGCGAATTGTTAAATGTACGTGATGATTTCCCAATAAGGACGAAATCGTTCTACTGGATAAATTGCATTTTCTACCCTATACAATACTTGGTTTATACTGAAAAATATATGCACATAAAGGAACAGTTATTTATATCAAGATGCCAACCTTAAATAAAGTAATTATTTTCTTGTTATGAGAATCTATGTACTGACATTTTTTTATTTCTGAAGACCCTGTAGCTTGTTGCTATAAACATTTTCCTTAACACATTTGTATCCGCACTTTTTTATAAATTTTTTACTTATACTGCATTTTTATATGTTATAGCTTTCATTTTATAGATTTTGGCTTTTGCCACTGTAATCATATTTGTTACAAATGTAGAAGTTCGTGAAAAATTTGTGCCTTATGCAGTGCGTGCTTAGTTTTATGACCACAAACCTTGTGTCCGTGTAGTAGAATTCTTTCGGCTGTAATGGTCAAAACTGATAACATGGCGAAAGTAGACGAAGCTATGATAAAGTGGATGTGTGTTCATCAAAATTTTGTTTATTCTACGTTATTGGTTCAGTGCTGGGTTAACCATGTGTACTTGAAGAAGTCGTTCGCAGTTGAATTGCGATAATTGTGGCAATTCAGAATCACTATGTGGACGTGTAATTATTTTTTCTGGATTTCCCTTAACATTATAGGCAAATTTAGTTCATACGAGATTTTTGTACTTATTTTAATTCTTCTCTATTGCTGGTATGAATGAACATATGGCGTAAATCTAAATTCAACATTTTGAATTTGAGTGTGATAACACCGACCGGTTTGAAGTTAGTTACAGCCTACTAATCAATGAAATATGGCTTTCCATTGGAATTGTAACATTTCTAACAGAAAAAGTTTATTATTAGCTTTACAGGTCTAGGTTGCTATAATAAAAGAAAAAAATTATTGATGTTGCTGACAGATATGCATAAGTTTGTTAGCGTAACTGATTTCTTATTAACCTTAGCCGAAATAATCAATTCGTTGCTATGTCATTAAATCGTCTTCTCTGGAAGCTAGCTGCCATGAAAAAATGCGGCACTGACTCACGCTTGACTACGCCACAACTCGGCAATACCAACGTTTATGCAATGCTCTACAATGTAAGAATTATTTTCGACATTTAAGCCAAAATCAGATTTCTCAATTTACTCATTGTCGCAGTAGCGCAGTTCTTGTATAAACATGCACATATAAAAGCGTTTCATCGACTGTTAATAAGTGGAACTAGCATACATATCCAAAGAGTGTAATTTTTATAAAAAAACAGAGCATGAAGATTCGTCGTCAACTCGACGACCAATGTATTGATTAAATGATCTCCATTTGACTTCATAAAGTTATGTCATTATGGATCTTGATCCAGTTATATATTTGCATTAGTATTGTTTACATCACTGCTAACCGATATAATAATGCGTATTTTCAAACTCCAGGAAATATTTATTATTCATTTTAAATGCGAGCCTTAATAAAATTCATTGTACCTTTCCATTTTGCTAAAACAAAAAGATATTTTATCAGATACAAGAAAAGCTTCTTACTCATTATCTCCTGAAGTATCTACTAATAAACATATCTTTATATATAAATTGGAAAGCAAAACAAGATAAAACATGTAAACATAGAGAGAGTGTGAAAAAAGGAAACCAATTTCAGTTTACGCTCAACGCCTGAACATGATTTTTCTGCTTGCATAAATGCGGTTGCAATTTGTTTATCCATAAGGCTTCGTATGTGGCTAGCTCCAATTTTTTAATGCATTTAGTAATTATTTTGAATGCTACATCTGGAGAACATGCGTGTGATGTTTCGACGGTGTTGCGCATTTGCAGACATGTATTCACCATTTGATTTAAAACAGGAATTTATGTTGCAATGTGCTCTCATTCGAATAAATAACCGTCTGGTCGATCGGCCT